>VMOF01000379.1:56156719-56358703 GCA_011764245.1 Trialeurodes vaporariorum
AAAATGAAAAATTTGTGGAAACCCTACCCTTTGTTCGGGGAGGAACTGAAATTTGTTTTAAATAAAGAAAATGATAGTCCTTGATGAGCTGAGAACAAAATGCTTTGGTTTTTTCCTACGTTTCCCGGTTTTGGAGAAACACAGTGCAAAGTTGGAAAAAATTGTGTGCGTAGTGACGTCACCAAGCGGAATTCCCATTTAAAACAATGTATTTTGGACCAAAATCTCATCTCCGGAACAATGGGACTTAATTAGAAACCAAAGACATCTTTGCTCTCAACAGTCTCAACTCATCAAGTACTTCCATTTTCTTTATTGTATAGAAAAGACAACAATTGAGACCCTTGCAACTGCCCAATTGAACACATTCCTCATTTCCTAATTTCCTTCCTAATTTTTTAAAGATACCTACCACCATAGCCGTAGCCAGGATATTGTCTTTCTCTCTCTTAGCCCAAGTAAAAATATGTGTTAGAAAAGGACAGAAAGAGGGGCTGAAGTCACGTGACAGCCCCTATATCTATCCTATTCTAACACATGTACACGTTTAAATGGGATAAGAGAGAGAGAGACAATATCCTGGCTACGGCTACGCCTACCACGACACGGAAAGTTGAACGGTTTTTGGTTTTTGATTGTAAGTGCTCCCTTCTGGGTCAACAACGAGTCATTCACTCTATAAGCTTTTTGTTGGCCTAGTTCAGTGACCACAAGATCAAAAAAAAAAAAAAAACAAAACAAAAACAAAAAACAAAAAACAAACAAAAAAACAAAACAAAAACACCCTACTCCTTCCATATTCAAAGGCAGTAACCCAAACAAAACTGGATCGATCATTGAACTCGCCTCTCGGACTTTTCATCCTTTGTACTCAAGGATGAGGCAACACACTAAATGCACAATAACATAAGAATAAGAAGAAGACAATTATGTCACTGTTACGGGGGGAAAAAAGAGAAAACTGTAAATAGACCTAAACAAGACACAAATAGGCTATGGTCGCGGTCGAGGCATCGACTCGCCCCTTTCATTTTACTCGGGATGCAGACATTATACTAACAAAAAGGTCGCAATCAGCGGCTCTTAATTCGAAGGCCGGAAGCTGAAGGCATTTTTCTGATCAGTTTCGATTGGAAGTGGAAACCTTACTTTTTTACTTTTACTTTCTAATCTTATTGATATAACCAGACGGTATTGTGATCTGGGGTTCTAACTCTATGCGGGTCTCCCCCCAGAATATTTAGGGGGGGGAAAGGTTATGCGCCTATGCGGGTCTCCCCGGGATGACGGCCTTAGGGAGGTCAAAAATGTTCCATCAGTCAAGTCAAATTCTTGCTCCGCCCAAAGTTTCTTAAAATGAGATGAGTTCAGAGTAATCTGATTGGCCGAATTGCAACTTGGGGGGTGCCGATCCGCCGAGCCGCTTAGCTCTGAAGTCTGACGCATCCAACCTTACAATAGTTATGATATAGAAGGTGATTGGCGCGAGTAAAAAAGGATGAAAGGATGAAATCCGTGCAAAATCTTCCGCGCGCCATTCATAAGAGGCGAGAGCAAGGATATCGGGCCGCGCCACGCCGCGCCGCTCAGTGGATCGAAACATTAATTTTACCGGACGTGAAAAATGTTGGTTTTTTGCTTTGAAAATAAGATCAAATTCTTGAAAAAATCATGTTTGACTCATTCGTAAACTCTGAAATGAATTTTACACGTGTTTAGGCTATCTTGCTTTTTACTTTCTCACTACTAACAAAGTTAGCTTTTTCTTAGCTCCTTAGATTCTTTAATAAGTTTAGTTACGTTTTGATGCCTGATATTTTGCTGCGTATTATCACTGATTTGAATTGAATTTATCATTTCATTGTTGAAGAGTTTGATTTTATTGAAGATGATGAGTGCGGGTAAAGTGAGAAGTTTATTTTCTTTGAAAATGTTCTAGCAAAAAACATCTTTGTGCAATTTGAAGATTACTCTGAGAGCTTTTTTTTTGAGTGATAAATACTTTATTGATTAGATTTTCGAGCAATTGGACCAGACATCAATACAGTAATTAATGTGAGAAAGTACCATTGAGTGATAAACTAGAAGGAGAATCTGGGTGCTACAATATTTTGCTAGTATCTTAAGCACAAAAATTGAGGAATAAAGACTGCTGCACAGATTTTTAATGTGCTCTTCAAAATTTAGTTTGTTATCTAAAATTATACCTAGGTGTCTCATGCTCTCTACTATTTTGATTTCTTCCTCGTAAAAAGTTGAGTTGAGACTTAAATAATTTATGAAGGTGAAAGGGTACAAAAAAAGTCACTCTGGGAAATGTTAAAAGCATTATCTCTGCAAAATGTTGATGCATAATATGGATCAATAATTAAAAAGTTATGCTGGGTTTGACGTTTTATAGCTACAGACAGATAGACAGATAGACAGACGGGCAGACGGACAGACAAAAGCCACAGAAAGTGTGTGCATTTACACCTTCAAGCCACATAGGGTTACATAATATTGAAACTTGATAAGCATGAATATTCTTTAGCATATAGTATTAAGCATGATGAGAGCCCATTATTTTATAATTACATGTATCATGATTTGCTTACATTAGTCGCAGCGGGCCAAGTATCGAAACAAAATACGTTTAAAATATCTGCGCCATCGTAATACTTTCTCAATGTTTCAAACTTTGTTAGCAATGAGAAGTAAAAAAAAATAACACTTTGGTACCGCTGACAAATGCTCAGGTAGAAAAATGAGCGAGCAGAAGACTTTAGTAGTGGCTACCAAAGGTTTTGTTGGCCTAACAAAAGAGATGTTGCAGGGTGAACTAGAGATTTGGTCGCCACTCCTAAAGTCTTTTGCTCCGTCATTTTTCTACCAAAGCTTTTGTCAGCGGTACCAAAGTGTTTTTTAACTTTCTCATTGCTAACAAAAGCTTTGGTAGAAAAATGAAGGAGCAAAGGACGTTAGTAGTGGCGACCAAATCTCTGGTTCACCCTGCAAAATCTCTTTTGTTAGGCCAACAAAACCTTTGGTAGCCACTACTAAAGTCTTTTGCTCGCTCATTTTTCTACCAGCCGTTTTGTAGGCGCTACACAGAAAAAACGGAAAAAACACTTTGGTAGCGCTGACAAAACCTTTGGTAGAAAAATGACCCAGCAAAAGACTTTAGTTGGGCCAACCAAATGTTTTATTCACCCAGCGAAATCTCTTTAGTTAAGCGTAAAGAACCTTTGGTTGGCTCAACTAAAGTCTTTTGCTGGGTCATTTTTCGACCAAAGGTTTTGTCAGCGCTACCAAAGTGTTTTTTTCTATTTTTTCTGTGTACTACAGCGTTTCTCTGTTTTTCCTGTGTGAATAAATAATGTTGATAGAGACATTCAAGCAGATCATTTGAATACCAAAGTTAGATAATAGCTTTCTTCAGTATTTACTTTCGCTTTCGCAACAAACCGAGGGTTGTTTTAATTTTTTCCTACAAGAACTTCGACTCAGAATTGTCGATTCAAGATTTGGGTGTTTGCATGATCTATATTTACCCCTGTTTCAGCTTCAAGTAACAATCGATCAGTTAAGGTTTTATCTAAAAAGATTTGAATTGCCTCCCTCTGATGTTGCATGGTCATGCTTGGACGAGATCATTAATGAACCAACCGTAATTTATGTGAGTGCTTTGACTTTGTGCGCTCTGCGTCACCAATCGAAAAAAAAAATGAAAAAAATGAAATAAAATAGAATAAAATAAAATAAACTTTCTATTAAAACAATAACAGTTAGTTGCTTCGGTTACGGAAACCACTTTGGATTCATCATTGTCGTAGATTATATTGAGAGGAAACATGATGATAAAACCAGAAAAGTTCTTCGTATGTCCAGCGTGGAGTCAGTGTTGCCAAATTGGGGTGAAAAAGCCGTACGTTTTACATTGATTCAAATGGGGACGATACGGCTTTTTAACCTCGATCTGGCAACACTGCGTGGAGTAGACCGATTTAGTGATGACGCATGACGTCACGATCAAAAGTGGATCCAAACTATTGCTCTACACTTTCTTAGATTTACTAATAAGAAATCAGGTCCAAAATTTCTAATGCAAATTCATGTTAGTAAACAACCACATTTCTCACATTTTATTGCACCATTAGATTCCACGTACCTTAAAGTATCTTTTCAATCCAACATAATTTATGAAAAATCACAAGTGAATTTGTAATCACAATTGTATCGAACTATGTCCTATGTTCTGTCCTCGTCTTATTCACGGTCTCTCATAGGCATATCCACCATGAGACTCAATCATCCTAACCTCTCTTCGTATTAAAGCTAGCTCTATAGGTATTACACGCGGTGTGATGCCTGGCGCCTGGTGGTGCCGATGAGCCCATATCCACGTCCTATGTTCTGTCCTCGTCTTATTCACGGTCTCTCATAGGCGTATCCACCATGAGACTCAATCATCCTAACCTCTCTTCGTATTAAAGCTAGCTCTATAGGTATTACACGCGGTGTGATGCCTGGCGCCTGGTGGTGCCGATGAGCCCATATCCTTGAATTTTGAGCTCATAAGAAACTGTGAGTGAAACAAGGACAAAACATAGGACTTTTTCGATATAACTGTGTTTGTTAATTAATGCGTCCTGTATCGAATATGTTGTTGATTAAGATACACGTGGAATCCAATGGTGTAATAAAATCTGAGAGAACTTGTTTTTTACCAAAGCACGAATTAGCATTTGAAAATTTGGATCCAATTTTTTACGGGAAAGCACATGAGAGCGAGTGAGACAGAACATTTGTTTGGGTCCAATTATTTTCGTGACGTCGCTCTAAATAGAGCTATTACCAGCTTACATAAGCACGCGTGCAATACATCCGTCTGAACTTTGAGCTGAATTATTTCCGTGTTGACTGGTGAGGGGTAAATTTCATACTTAGTTAATGGTCACATCAATTTTTCCTCTCAGAATTTTACATAAGATTCGATAAAGCCCATTTACCTACAGAAAAGCCTTGCGAGAGCCCATTGATGGGCGTTGTGCCGCCTGCCTCCACGGCAGTCAGATGAGTAAATTTGAATAAATATTAAAATTCAACGATGCGCAATCATGAATGATGGGAAAAACCTTCGACCAAAGAAGGAATACGCAACATTGCAAAAACAGGTAGGTACTATCAAACGCAAAAGTTTCTGCAGTCAATACAATAATTCGAGATAAGTGGCGAATCCTCGTCTAATCAAAGGAATCATCTTCCTCCACTCCGCGTGCAATCTTGACTGTCACAACGCTTGCATTTGTTATAGTACAAGGTCTTTGTATGTAAATAAAAAAACAAAATAATAATAATAATAATAATAATAATAATAAAACAAATATGAACTGTAGGGAATACCCTACGAACACGTACTATCTCATATCAAATTTACTTTGGGGGAGACCCCCAGACCCCCCTTTAATATCCTGGGGACGACCCCTGGACCCCCCTATGATACGCTAGGGTTGACTTCCAGACCCTCCTTTGATATTTTATCCAGATCCAAAGATCCATTTTATAAATATTTAAATTTTTCCTATTTTTGACCCCTTTTCCCATTGATTTTAATGGAAACCATTTTTCATCCATAACGAACCTAAAAATGAAATTTCAAGAACACAAAAAAAAATCCCTCTGGGGTATGGTTTAAAGCAAAATTTTGATGCATATGGATCAATAGTTAAAAAGTTATGCTGGGTTTCACGTTTTATGGCTATACAGACAGACCGACAGACGGGCAGACGGACAGACAGACAGACAGACGCCACAGAAAGTTTGTGCATTTACACCTCCAAGCTACATATGGTAAATAATATTGAACCTTCATGGATGAATATTCTTCAGGATAGTATTAAGCATGATGAATGCCAATTATTTTGAATTTATCATGATTTACTTAGTCGTACTGGGCCAGGTATCGAAACAAAATACTTTGAAAATCTCTGCGCCATTGCACGTAGCACTTCCACAATGTTTAACTTTGTAAGCAGAGAGAAAAGTAAAAACATGTGTACGGAAAAATTCTAGAAAACACGAGAACAAAATTTTTTGATGAGAACGTTTTGGCGTCAATCGCAGCCATTTTCGACTCAAAAATTTAAAAAAATAAAAAAATAAGAAAACAATTATTTCAAAACGAGGAGAAATTCACAACTCCTACACACTGTAAAGTGTAACACAGGAACAGTTCCACACACACACACACACACACTCACTCACACACACACACACACACACACACACACACACACACTCACACACGCACACAGGGGTAGTTTCCTGTGTTTACGAAAGTTCGGATTTACGGATTTTTTAAAATTTTTTCGAAATCATTATTTTACATTAGGTAATCTTTTTCCTTTCATTCTTTTTTTTACTATTTACTATTAATTTAACTGTAGCCTCCTTATATTTCTTGTTTTTTTTTTTTGTTTTTTTTTTTTTTTCTCTCTCTGAGTGCCAGTGAGCTAATTTTATTCGTATATTTAAACAGCTATGCCGATAGTCGAGCATGTGCGGCTATGGCAGCTTTTTTATTTTTCTTAATCATGTATAACTATAAAATAAATAGTACAGGTGCAAAAAGCAAAAAAAAAAAAAAAAAAAAAAGGGCCTGAGTTGACACATTATGCTGTCACAGAAACAATACCTACGAAAATGGAATTGAAGATAACTGTGCGACTGTACTGCAGCCAGATTGGTCGATCGATCTGTCGCTTAACTATAAAACGGTCTTTTGACCTGTGTCAAATACTCGAAGAGCGGGCGCCGAGCGAGCGGTTTCCAATTTCCATGCGCTTACTCCAGCGCCGGAATATAGAATCAGTATGACCACGTATATCTAATTGTAAGTACACGTTAAACGAGATTTTGGCTGACGGACAATCACCGCATATAATAAACATATGTTTGCAATGAACTTGCCGCGAATAATATATGACCGGCTTCAAGGTTCAATCGGCGCGGCGCGGCGCGGCGTTCGATAACGATCACACGGAAAATTACGCGGTCGATCCGATTTAAATTTAGAGTAAATCAAGCATGATTGAGCGTCAAGTCGGTGAGAGTGAATGGTACATAAGAGTGAGAGTGTACGAGAGAAAGGGAAAGAGAGGGAGGAGAGAGAGAGAGAGAGGGAGAGAGAGGAGAGAGAGAGAGAGAGAGAGAGAGAGAGAGAGAGAGAGAGAGAGAGAGAGAGAGAGAGAGAGAGTCTAGACTCGCTATAAGGTAATTGATAAAAGGGGGTTGCCACACTTGTTTGGATCGAAACTTGGACGCGATCATTACGATGTCTTTCGGCGAGCTCTTTTTCAGTCCGTTCTGTTCCATTCCATGGAGTCAAGTGATGGCTCGTTGTTGTCGACCATGAAAAGATTCTTACAAAGGAGCTCCTTCAATGACCAGTGCGCCAGCGACGCGACGCGACCGTGCGCAGTGGATGAACATTATAGAACATTGGTGCGCGAACTTGCTTACTGGGTGTGTGTGATGTATCTTTCCTCCTTCCTCCGTGCAGTGCATGCGCAGATCCAGCAACTTGACAACCATGAATTCGTCCCACTTGAACGTATGAGAAACAATCGATTCTTGGAGGGGTTATGGCCATGATACTAATCGATTGTTTCTCATGCATTCAAATGAGAACTATGCACAGTTGCCAGATTGCTGGCGATAGGGAGGATTTCTGGGACGTGATATTGAAACTTCAAGGAGGCAACCATGATGTAAATCACGTGAAACTCATACTGAAAACATGCAAAAGTCTCAAAATCAACTCACAAACTCAATTAATGCTTTTGAAAAATGTCAAAGATGGTGATCGAATGAGCGGGTCACAATGGGAGATTCCTATCTAATAGCAGCTTTATCTCTATGATTAATCACTTTTTTCAGCACAGAAAGTCGCAATTAGATGAGACTCCCCCAATCGCCGTCTTTGATTTTTTTAAACGCATTACTTAAGACTGGGAGTGGATTCTGAGACTTTTCCTTGCTTTCAACACGATTTTCACGCAATGTTACGTAGGAATCAAGTATCACCCAGTGGCGTTGCTTGCAATTTGGCAACCTTTTAATTGTGTCGATTTAAACCCATGTGAAAGTTCGAATGCGAAGGTGTTCACCCAACACCTAATAGCTCCATCATTTTCATGGGTTTTAAAGGACGAACTGCAACGTTGCCAAATTGCACGCTACGCCACTGGAATCAACCCTCCATATAGTGATGAGGCAATTTGCAACAGACTCATTGAAATGCATAACAAATTCATCCTTTGAATAATGATTAATTTTTCAAAAAAATATGATTGTATCAAGCACAAGATTAATACCTAAATATAATTGCAAAGAAATTACCGGGAAATCCTTACAGTACAGTCATTAACCCGTAGAATATTGTTATGATGAGAATATTCAGTTTTTCTATAATTTTCGGCGGATTCCTAACATGGGCTTTCACCGCGACGGCTCACGAGGCGAGTGTAAAAATACTGTAAAAATTTGATGAGAAGAGACGGGTCACGGGTATTCATTTTCAAGATAAGTATGAATAATTGACTGACCTCTCACAATAATTAAGATAATTAACGACGACTGATGGAATCACTAGAATTCCATGATAAATTCATCGAATAATTAGTCACGTTGCGTATCTTCAACTCCTTAAAACGGACGTAAATTTAATGATTTTATTTATAGCTTCATTACGACGAGGCTGGAAACTCCGTTTTCCGAAGCTTGTTACCAACAGCTTTGCGACGATGGGTTTAATCAATAAAGCCGATTTTGGCGCAGATAACAATCATCATAATATTAACAGTGCACACGTGCACACGTGCAGAAAATATTGCAGAGAGAATAGATAGCAGAAAATATTGCAAGAATGTATCAACGGTGACATTATGGCGGCGCCCAAATGGGACTCTTGCAAACTTTTACTATAAGCAAGAACAAGAATAAAAAGTAGAATCTGATGAAAAAACCAGCGAAAATCACGAAAATCACACTAAGAAAGTCTATAATTCAATAATAAACGCACATAACTGCTAAAACGGCAAGTTCGTAATGGCGGTTCAACGCAGATATCATGGGATATTCCTGTCCATAATGTCACTTTCTCTACGGAAACAAAGAGATACGTCTCAATTTAGATAGAAATCTCCCAAGATATCTGCGTCTCTCCGTCATTAAGCTCGATTCTGAATCGAGAACTTGATGATTTTTAAGTGCACTCATCGTCATTTTACGGGTTTTTATGCAAGAATCAACTCTTCAATCCCCTGTAGCAAAAGTTTGCAAGAGCCCGTTACAAATTCTTACATTATCCTCTCAGGAAACGAAACATACAGCAGTAATAATCTGAAGGGAAAAATTCACGGAATCAAACGAGGGTTGCATGCATTCTGCAAAAGAAAAAGCAAAGAACAGAACAAAAAAAAAAAATCAAAAATTTACAAGAGTATTTACAGCCGCGGTGAAATTAGTATTAATTACATAAGGAAGGAATTGGACCCAATTTTTAAGTATTTTCATGAGACTAATAATAATGGAGTGAATGAGGAAACAGCCTAGCTTAGAAATTGGTCAGAAAACATGTTCATTTATCAATTTTCCATTATTTTCCTCCATTGAAACGTACATGTTAGAAAAGGATGGACAAAAGCATAACACCTCCTCTTTCTATCCTTTTTATACATCCATTGAATATATAACAGCCCATGTTTACATGCAACCTTATATTCTGGCATCCATTTGAGTTTAAGCCCCTCCTCCCCCCTCCCTTCCAAGCTTATGGAAAAGCAATTTACGTAAATGCAGAAGCGCAACAAGAAATCAAAGACAGACACCCAGTGGCGTCATTTGGGGGGGGGGGGCACACCCCCCCCTCTACCAAGGATTTGAAGTCAGGCTCAAAAACGGGAACAAAGTTAATTGATGAGAGAAAAAAAAATCATCAGATTTTTGCCCCCCCTCCCCCCCCCCAAGCCGAACGCGTAATGACGCCCCTGCAGAGACCCGGAGCTCAAAGATATTGCGATAGGTGTCCAATTTTCCAGCTGAATATTGGTCTGGACTTATCTGAACCAGCCAAGTTCCCGCACTATACAAGCATCTTTTACAGGAAGCAAAATGCCCAATTTTCACTCCTCTCTAATTCAGCCGAAAATGAATATTAAGTTCTGAAAATATCCTGAGGTGTTAATCGAAATAACAGTTTTAACAGTCGCCTAGAGCTAGTGTTGTGTGATGCACATAATTTTTTAATCTTAAGATAACGGTTTCTAAAACGAATTATTTCCAACTTCCATGCCTTAACTAATTGAAATATTGACGTTAAAGCTAAGTTTCATGTAGATTATGACTGGGACAATTTTATTTTCACCTGTCAACGGTAGGCGCCTGCTGAGTGTTGGCTGTTGCTTTGTTGAGCCCCCGAACAAAATGGTTTCCATTAAAATCAAACGGGAAAAGGGGTCAAAAAAAGGAAAAATTTAAATATTTCAAAAATGGATCTTTAGATCTGGATAAAAATATCAAAGGGGGTTCTAGCGGTCTCCCCCAGAATATCAAAAAGGAGTCTGGGGGTCCCCCCAGAATAAATTTGACGTGAGAAAGTGTTCGTAGGGCATTCCCTACAGTTTATTTTAAGTGTTAAGGGAAATGGACTAAATTAATTTGTTTTGATTGCCCAATGTCCAGATGTTCTAAAATTTATTTGTGCTTTGAGACTCATTAATAATTATCCAGAAAAATGTTGGGATGAGATGGTCACTATACTTAGGTGGATGGTGAGGACTTTAACATGCTATTAGATAGCTTATGTCCTCACCATACATCAAGGAACAGTGCCATTTTGTCCGAAAATTTTCTGGTCCCTGATTTCAGCGAAAAAGAGCACCAATGTTGCCAGATCAGAGGGTTGTTTACTTCTTTCAAGAGGTTGAAATGCGTTGATAAAACAATAAAATTTATTTTATTTGTAGTCCATACAGCAACATTGCACCATATTAATAGGGTCTTCTTGATTTATATCTTTTGTCCTTTAGAATTAACCACGCGCGGAGGCATCGGCTGACACCCCCCCCCCCCCCCCCCTTCAACCCTTTTTCTACGTATACATTTAAATGGGAAACGAAAGAAACGAAAGACATTCTGTCCATCTACGCCACTGGTACAGGTACACAGAAAAAGAAAAAAAAAACAGGGGGAAAAACACTTGGATAGCGCTGACAATACCTTTGGTGGCAAAATGACCCAGCAAAAGACTTTAGTACCGAATCTTAAGGTCATTAAGCAAAATTTCTTTAGTTAGGGTTACGAAACCTGACCTTTTAGTGGATCGTTTGTCTGCCAAAGGTTTTGTCAGCGCTACCAAAGTGTCTCCCTCCCCCCTGTTTTTTTTCTGTGTTTAAAGTGAATAATTCCAGATAGTTATTAGTTAAACAAAACAGTGATGTTACTCACAATTGAAACCCCATAAACTGAAAAGCCAAACGGAAAAGAGGAACAGATAAGTTCCGGAAACAACGAAAGTCTGCATAAGCCTTTCGTGGAACCTATTCATTAGGTCATGGAGCAAAATCTCTGTAATTCGGGTAACGAAACCGTTTGTTTTGCTTTACTTACTAGAGTCTTTCGCTGGGTCGTTTTTCTACCAAAGGTTTTGTCAACACTACCAAAGTGATTTTCCTACGTTTTTTAAATTGAATAAGTGCAGATTAAACTATTAGCAAACAAAACAAAGATGTTACTCACAATTGAAAATACCAGAAGCTGAAAGCCCAAACGGAAAGAGGAACAGATAAGATCCGGAAACAATGGAGATAGCGTACGCGGTCATTTTTCACTCACTCACACACATGCAAGAGCGCAACACTCAAGCGCGAGCACACGATCGCACGATAAGACGGAAAGACGAACGCACATTGATTACTACTGGTCACTCGTCACTCCGTGATTACTACTGGTCACTCGTCACTCCGTTGAGTCCGTCACTCCACTCGCTTCGCGGTCCCGGTCAGGCGCGCTGGATGCGGCGCGCGGGTGCGAACTAGTTTTTGGCTTGTGCTGTGACCGAGAGTTGAGTTGAGTCTTGAGTCGAGACGGAGACGGAGACTGACTTATGATGGCTGATGGATGGACAGACGGACACAGTCGGACTAAAAGGCTCCTTCTGTTTGCGTTAGTATAGTGCTGGTTGCTGGTCAGGGCTCGAAGCTTATCACAGATCACAGCAAGAGAGAGAGAGAGAGGGAGATAGACAGTGCGAGGGCAAATGCACGAAATATATTTCGGCGGCGGGAAACGTAGGCAAACACTCATCCATAAGTTCATATTATTAACCATATGTGCTGTGCAGGCTTGGAGGTGGAAATGCACAAACTTTCTGTAGCGTCTGTCTGACCGTCTGTCTTGTCTGTAGCCATAAAACGTGAAACCCACCATAACTTTTTAGCTATTGATCCATATGCATCCAAATTTTGCAGAGATGTTGCTTTTAAAATTCTCCAAAGAGAAACTTTTTTTATTGTTTTTTTGAAATTTTAATTTTTCGGTTAGTTACGGATGAAAAATGGTTTCCATTAAAACCAATGGGAAAATGGGTCAAAAAAAGGCAAACTTTAAATACTTCAAAAATGGATCTTTGGACTTGGATAAAAATACCGAAAGGGAGTCAGGGACCCAGACCAGTCGGGGTCGAGGTGGGGTCGGGGGGCCCCAGGATATTAAAGGGGGGTCTGGGGGTTTGGGCCCAGATTAAATTTGATGTGAGAAATAGTTAGTAGGGTATTCCCAACAGTTTATGGAACTGATTTTCGGCTACTTTTTTCCGACCTCTGACCAAAGTCCGACGGCGCCGGCGCGGCGCGACTTGTGAACAAGAAATCAAGACATATTCCGAGCTTGAGCAGTGAGCTTAAATTTCATCTCTGTAGAGCAATATATTTTACACCAGGCTCTGGCTCTGTCACTGTCTCTGACCAGTTCTGCCAAATTTAAAGAAAAATATAAGAATTTTCCCTTAAGACTCAATGTAAAATGTGTATATTTTTTTTTGCCAAAGCTGGCAACATTGCCTTTGACTCCGGCTCTACTGGTCCTCGTTCCTCGCTCCTCGCTCGTGTCCTTGAAAGTTTCCGAACTCGGAGAGTTCAGATCATGTGATCGCACGCATCGCGAAATTTTCACAGGCAACACATACTTCCTACATACAGAGCAAAACTGAACTTGGAAGGGGGGAAAAAAACAAAAACAAAGATACAAAACAAAAAAAACAAAATCAACAAAATTGGTTGACCTATAGATCGGTTAAACGTTTCGAGCGAGAAGCTCGCGGCGATAGTCGATACCAGCGGATGCCTTGGCTGCAAATGGACGGACGCAGCCAAAACATTTTTCCTCGTTTCAACTGCGATTCAAAAGCATCGATTGTGTTCGGAAATTCAATAAATAAAACCTCATTCCTGCGGGTCTTTTTTTTATCTTTTTTATCTTTTCCCCCCGTTGATTCTTACGGCGAACATATGGATTACACCACAATAAGGCTGCCCTTTTGGGCAGCTAAGACTCTGGCGGGGGTGGAGGGACCTCTGTTTTTCTATTTTTTTTAAAGCTGATTCCAGGGCCGAATAGTTCGAATCGTGGACACCACGCACGTCGCGCAGCTCAAAAATTCAACAGTTTTTGGATAAAATGATGGACCTATGGTGATAGAGAGGCTGATCCCTGATACTGATACATGTAACAAGTCCTACCTCAAATTGTGAGCATGGGCAAACTGAATCTGGTTTGTTTGCCTCACTTTTTTAACCATAAATCAAAAGTTGTAATTAATCCAGTAGGAATTGGTTTTGTACAAAAGTGCAAGTGTTAAGAGTGACTATCTGAACATAGATTTTTAATACAACTATCCAGGTGAGAAAATTTAGCTTGCTTCTACGATGTGTCAGTTTCCCTACGGTGCAAATATTTACCAATAAAGAAACAGTTATATCGACTTTTGTGTCCAGATAGCCACTATGAAACACTTTCACTTTCGTTTAAAACCAATTTCAAATGTATTTGTCGCAATTTTTTTTTTTTTTAAAGTTTGAAGGTTAAAAAATATGAGGCAATCAAACCGAGCCTGTGTGACAAACGTCCAGAACAGATTTCCTTCATGGCTTTACCTTCGCGAAGTTTCAATACCACGCCCCACAAATCCTCTCTGACGCTATAGCTCGGTGAATAAAATTGACGAATACATGAAAAAAAAATACACATTCAAGAAACGTCGGCACCAGTGGCGTAGCGTGCAGTTTGGCAACGTTGTAACGTGTCATTTAAACCCATTAAAAAGATCGAGCTATAGGGTGTTCGGTGAACACCTTCGCATTCGACCTTTTTACAAGGGTTTAAATGGACACAACACAACTTTGCCAAATTGCACGCTATGCCACTGGTCGGCACCTGCGAGCGTACTTCATGCCCCTGACGAGATCAAGGTGAAACACTCAAAAATAAAGTCGGGATTTAAGAAATACGAACATTCCCATAAAAGCCTTAAAGCGTGCGTGTGAGGCAGATAGACAAATAGTATCATATAGTATCGTGTTTATGGGGAAATGAATTTCAAAATTAGCACGGCTTATATTATCAACCAATTTGGTCCGCTATGGGTTCAAAAATCTACAACAAACGATGAAGGTGCACACTTTCTTGGATTTTGCATTTTGTCTTTGATTTCAATTTAAAATGCTCAACAACACAATTTTTCCCAAAAGTGACTAAAGTGGCGCTAACCATCGGATTATAACCCGGAAAAGTTTCGTCTGGAATGGGTCTGTTGCAAACTTTTGCTACAACGATTAAGATAGTGTAATCTAATGTAAAATCGCCTGAAAAGTCCATTGGTGGCATCAGAAAGTCATATAATGCAATAAAAAACTCACAAGAGGCGTTTAATGAAATCCAAGATGGCGGAATAACAACGCGCAATCTGTATGCATGCGCACCGTGAACATCCAAGGATGGCCAACTTTGACAACCTCACTTGAGGTAGAGGTTACGTGTTTGTTTACGTTGTGATTGGTTGTGATCGATATTGTGAGGTTGGCTATCCTTAGATGTTCGTGGTGCATGCATACAATTTCTCGATATTTATCCGCCATCTTGGATTTCATTAAATTTTATGACTTTCTGATGCCACCAATGGACTTTTCAGGCGATTTTACATTAGATTAATCTCTCTTAATCATTGTAGCAAAAGTTTGCAACAGACCGATTGATAGTCCATTTGCTGTAGCAAAACCCTGCAAGAGCTCCACTATACGCTCAAAACGGCGGCAGCTCTGGGCGTATGTATGACGCATGTGAGTACATACAAAAGGACGAGCGTACCCGTTCATTATTCAACAAAGTTTGGTGAAGAGGAGCGTAAAAGGATGAAAAAGGGAAAAAAAAGCACCGTTACCTTTTGAATTCATTCAAAATGCTCTCCTTGAATTCTTCTTCGCTTTCCCTGATTTTACACGCACTTTCGCCTAACTTGTTAATCCCTCCTTCGAATCCTCGTCTTTTCCCGGTGTCCCTATTCTCTAAGGGACTTTCGCTGATCTTTCGGATCACGCCCTCTACTTCCATGAGTGGGCAAAATCTTGCGAGAAGAAATGACAAAATGTTGGCAAGGACTTAGTTTCCGGAAAGGAAAAAGGCAACATCATTGTTAGAGCCAGATCAACATAATCGAGAACTCAAGAAGGAACAATCGGGAGGCTATTTCAAAAACGTCCTACCCAAAAGATCTTAGACTCATTTTAAAGACTAACTCATTTTCTAACTCCATTGAGCTTAAGATGAGACAATTTGGTAAAAAATTTACAAAGTAGTCATAGTTTGAACAAAAACAAACAAAAAATTGACTCCTTACGCATTTTTTAGCATACATTTTTTCGAAGCGAAAAACAAAGCACTCAAGTCAAATGTTGCCGACATCAGTGTGATCAGATAATGAGCATCATCAGTCTCATCTTGAGTTAGACGACCAAAGTAATGTTGATAAGTAGTAATTTCGGTGTTACCAAGTAGTGCTCTGAGAGAGAAAGTATTGGACGATTCAGTGCTTCGTTTTTCGCAGCGAGAAGATAGAAGATGCTAAAAATCCCGCAGGGCGTCAACTTTTTTTTCCTTTCTCAGTCCACTAACAAAGTTAGAAATAGAGAAAGTATTGCAATGGCGCAGAGATTTTCAAGGTATTCTATTTCGATCCTTGGCCCACTGCGACTATAAGTAAATCATAATAATTACAAAATAATTGGCTCTCATCAGTCATCATGCTTAATACTATCCTAAAGAATGTTCATTCACCAAGTTTCAATATTGTTCAACCATGTGCGGCTTTTAAGGTGTAAATGCACAAACTTTCTGAGTCGTATTTCTATCCGTCTGCCCGTCTGTCTGTTGCTATAAAACGTGAAACCCAGAATAACTTTTTAACCCTTGAAGGGTCAGATTAGTTCAAAAGAACGCCACTCTTCTGTTTACATAGATAAGGTAGGTAACAGTTCGTACTCGGGGGAGTTGGAATAGCCTATACGAAGAATTGAAGGCGCCCGATGAAATCTTCTCTTGTAAGTGTTTTCATCGACGAATCGCGTTTATTCGGAATGAAGACTGAAACAATTTGAATTAGCCTAGAGGAGAAAAACGAGTCAACTTGGGCTTGGTCCATAAAGGGTTAACTATTGATCCATATGCATCTAGATTTTGCAGAGATGTTGCTTTTCACATTCCCCAGAGGATCTTTTCTTGTTGTTTGGAAATTTTAATTTTTAGGTTAGTTTTGCGATGAAAAAAATGGATCGTTGGATCTGGATATAAATATCAAAGGGGGTCTGGGGGTCTCCCCTAAAATGTCATAAGGGGGTCTGCAGGCTGATTCTCCCTATTTGGACGAGACGAGATAGGAAGAATGGAGCAATGCCATTGGTTTAAAGGGCATCACGTGACAGATTTCGAGTCATTCGAGTAGGTTACGAGTCATGAATTTGAAAAGAATGACTCGTAACCTACTCGAATGCCTCGAAATCTGTGACGTGACGCCCTTTAAACCAATGGCATTGCTCCATTCTTCCTTCTCGTCTCGTCTCGTCCAAAAAGGGAGAATCAGCCTGCTGGGGGTCTCCCCCAGGATATGAAACCTCCAGAGTAAATTTGATGTGAGAAAGTGTTCGTAGGGCATTTCCCTACAATTTTTTCTTTTTTTTTCAAACAGTCATAACATCCAATATTTGGGTTCATCTTGAGTTCAATCGATAGAAAATGAGTTGATCTTTCAAATGAGCTCAAGATGATTTTGCCAGCTTGTTTGGTTTTGGAGATACAGCTTCACTATCGGTACTTTTGGGACACCCTATGCTATGTATGACGCGTGCAACGTGGAGAAGGTACCCGTGTGGATAGAATGTGATGCGTGATAAGTCGGTTAGAGGGTTGGGGCAGGATGGTCAAAGGGTTAAAGTAAAAAAAAAGTAAAAAGAAGTAGTTCGGAGGCGGTAAACAGGGAAACAGCTTGATCTGGCCCTGATCTGAATTGTAGCAAGAAAGAAGCACGAACTCGTCGAACTCGGCGAAAAGAGAATACATTTTGTGCGGCAATGCAATGCACGGTGACGTAATTACAGCGGAAAATTCTGAAGGAAGGAAACAAAACCAACTTTCGCGAGAACACGACTGATGCTGTTCCGGCGATTAAAGCAGCCCAGGGCACCGAGTCAGTAGATTTTACTGCATCGATCTCGACGATTTAGAAATCTTTGCGCATAAATAGGTGTCATTAAAAGAGGTAATAAAAACATCTTCGTCCGATCATCAAGATTGCGCAATTAATATGAGACCCACTATAGGCAATACAAGCCAGATCGGTGGCGCGGCGTTGCGTGCAATCTGACAACGCTTCATTTCGTCCATTTAAACCGATGACTCCGTGATTCGAAAAGCAAGAGCTTTCAAATAGAAAAATCTCATTTAATAAGATGCAGTGTTGCCATATTAAGTACAAATAAGAATATAGACTCTTTCAGTGCGATTGGAAGTGAAATTTGCGAAAAGTATGTTAGTTTCCACAGAAAATATTGAAAAATAAACTGTAGGGAATATACCCTACGAACACTTTCTCACAACAAATTTAATCTTTTAACCCCCAGACCCGCCTTTAATATTCTGGGGGAGACCCCTAGACCCCCTTTCAATATTCTGGAGAAGACCCCCAGACCCCCTTTAATATCTTGGAGGAGACCCCCGACCCCCTTTGATATTTTTATCCAGATCCAGAGATCCGTTTTTGAAATATTTAAATTTTTCCTTTCTTTGACCCCTTTTCCCATTGATTTTAATGGAAGCCATTTTTCACCCATAACGGGGCAGTTGCAAGGGTCTGAAATGTTGTGTTTTTTATGAAGAAAATGAAAGTACTCGATGAGCTGAGAACAAAGATGTTTTTGGTTTCTAATTAAGTCTCATATTGTTCCGGAGATGAGATTTTGGTCCAAAATACATTGTTTTAAATGGGAATTCCGCGTAGTGACGTCACTGCACACACCAATTTTTGCAACTTTACACGCGCGTATCTCCAAAATTGGGACACTTATGAAAAAACCAAAGGCACCATTATTATCAGCGCATGAAGTACTATTATTTGCTTTATAAAAAACACACAATTTCAGACCCTTGCAACTGTCCCACTAACCTAAAAATTAAAATTTAAAAAAATACAAAAAAAGTCACTCTGGGAAATGTTAAAAGCATTATCTCTGCAAAATGTTGATGCATAATATGGATCAATAATTAAAAAGTTATGCTGGGTTTGACGTTTTATAGCTACAGACAGATAGACAGATAGACAGACGGGCAGACGGACAGACAAAAGCCACAGAAAGTGTGTGCATTTACACCTTCAAGCCACATAGGGTTACATAATATTGAAACTTGATAAGCATGAATATTCTTTAGCATATAGTATTAAGCATGATGAGAGCCCATTATTTTATAATTACATGTATCATGATTTGCTTACATTAGTCGCAGCGGGCCAAGTATCGAAACAAAATACGTTTAAAATCTGCGCCATCGTAATACTTTCTCAATGTTTCAAACTTTGTTAGCAATGAGAAAGTAAAAAAAATAACACTTTGGTACCGCTGACAAATGCTCAGGTAGAAAAATGAGCGAGCAGAAGACTTTAGTAGTGGCTACCAAAGGTTTTGTTGGCCTAACAAAAGAGATGTTGCAGGGTGAACTAGAGATTTGGTCGCCACTCCTAAAGTCTTTTGCTCCGTCATTTTTCTACCAAAGCTTTTGTCAGCGGTACCAAAGTGTTTTTTAACTTTCTCATTGCTAACAAAAGCTTTGGTAGAAAAATGAAGGAGCAAAGGACGTTAGTAGTGGCGACCAAATCTCTGGTTCACCCTGCAAAATCTCTTTTGTTAGGCCAACAAAACCTTTGGTAGCCACTACTAAAGTCTTTTGCTCGCTCATTTTTCTACCAGCCGTTTTGTAGGCGCTACACAGAAAAAACGGAAAAAACACTTTGGTAGCGCTGACAAAACCTTTGGTAGAAAAATGACCCAGCAAAAGACTTTAGTTGGGCCAACCAAATGTTTTATTCACCCAGCGAAATCTCTTTAGTTAAGCGTAAAGAACCTTTGGTTGGCTCAACTAAAGTCTTTTGCTGGGTCATTTTTCGACCAAAGGTTTTGTCAGCGCTACCAAAGTGTTTTTTTCTATTTTTTCTGTGTACTACAGCGTTTCTCTGTTTTTCCTGTGTGAATAAATAATGTTGATAGAGACATTCAAGCAGATCATTTGAATACCAAAGTTAGATAATAGCTTTCTTCAGTATTTACTTTCGCTTTCGCAACAAACCGAGGGTTGTTTTAATTTTTTCCTACAAGAACTTCGACTCAGAATTGTCGATTCAAGATTTGGGTGTTTGCATGATCTATATTTACCCCTGTTTCAGCTTCAAGTAACAATCGATCAGTTAAGGTTTTATCTAAAAAGATTTGAATTGCCTCCCTCTGATGTTGCATGGTCATGCTTGGACGAGATCATTAATGAACCAACCGTAATTTATGTGAGTGCTTTGACTTTGTGCGCTCTGCGTCACCAATCGAAAAAAAAAATGAAAAAAATGAAATAAAATAGAATAAAATAAAATAAACTTTCTATTAAAACAATAACAGTTAGTTGCTTCGGTTACGGAAACCACTTTGGATTCATCATTGTCGTAGATTATATTGAGAGGAAACATGATGATAAAACCAGAAAAGTTCTTCGTATGTCCAGCGTGGAGTCAGTGTTGCCAAATTGGGGTGAAAAAGCCGTACGTTTTACATTGATTCAAATGGGGACGATACGGCTTTTTAACCTCGATCTGGCAACACTGCGTGGAGTAGACCGATTTAGTGATGACGCATGACGTCACGATCAAAAGTGGATCCAAACTATTGCTCTACACTTTCTTAGATTTACTAATAAGAAATCAGGTCCAAAATTTCTAATGCAAATTCATGTTAGTAAACAACCACATTTCTCACATTTTATTGCACCATTAGATTCCACGTACCTTAAAGTATCTTTTCAATCCAACATAATTTATGAAAAATCACAAGTGAATTTGTAATCACAATTGTATCGAACTATGTCCTATGTTCTGTCCTCGTCTTATTCACGGTCTCTCATAGGCATATCCACCATGAGACTCAATCATCCTAACCTCTCTTCGTATTAAAGCTAGCTCTATAGGTATTACACGCGGTGTGATGCCTGGCGCCTGGTGGTGCCGATGAGCCCATATCCACGTCCTATGTTCTGTCCTCGTCTTATTCACGGTCTCTCATAGGCGTATCCACCATGAGACTCAATCATCCTAACCTCTCTTCGTATTAAAGCTAGCTCTATAGGTATTACACGCGGTGTGATGCCTGGCGCCTGGTGGTGCCGATGAGCCCATATCCTTGAATTTTGAGCTCATAAGAAACTGTGAGTGAAACAAGGACAAAACATAGGACTTTTTCGATATAACTGTGTTTGTTAATTAATGCGTCCTGTATCGAATATGTTGTTGATTAAGATACACGTGGAATCCAATGGTGTAATAAAATCTGAGAGAACTTGTTTTTTACCAAAGCACGAATTAGCATTTGAAAATTTGGATCCAATTTTTTACGGGAAAGCACATGAGAGCGAGTGAGACAGAACATTTGTTTGGGTCCAATTATTTTCGTGACGTCGCTCTAAATAGAGCTATTACCAGCTTACATAAGCACGCGTGCAATACATCCGTCTGAACTTTGAGCTGAATTATTTCCGTGTTGACTGGTGAGGGGTAAATTTCATACTTAGTTAATGGTCACATCAATTTTTCCTCTCAGAATTTTACATAAGATTCGATAAAGCCCATTTACCTACAGAAAAGCCTTGCGAGAGCCCATTGATGGGCGTTGTGCCGCCTGCCTCCACGGCAGTCAGATGAGTAAATTTGAATAAATATTAAAATTCAACGATGCGCAATCATGAATGATGGGAAAAACCTTCGACCAAAGAAGGAATACGCAACATTGCAAAAACAGGTAGGTACTATCAAACGCAAAAGTTTCTGCAGTCAATACAATAATTCGAGATAAGTGGCGAATCCTCGTCTAATCAAAGGAATCATCTTCCTCCACTCCGCGTGCAATCTTGACTGTCACAACGCTTGCATTTGTTATAGTACAAGGTCTTTGTATGTAAATAAAAAAACAAAATAATAATAATAATAATAATAATAATAATAAAACAAATATGAACTGTAGGGAATACCCTACGAACACGTACTATCTCATATCAAATTTACTTTGGGGGAGACCCCCAGACCCCCCTTTAATATCCTGGGGACGACCCCTGGACCCCCCTATGATACGCTAGGGTTGACTTCCAGACCCTCCTTTGATATTTTATCCAGATCCAAAGATCCATTTTATAAATATTTAAATTTTTCCTATTTTTGACCCCTTTTCCCATTGATTTTAATGGAAACCATTTTTCATCCATAACGAACCTAAAAATGAAATTTCAAGAACACAAAAAAAAATCCCTCTGGGGTATGGTTTAAAGCAAAATTTTGATGCATATGGATCAATAGTTAAAAAGTTATGCTGGGTTTCACGTTTTATGGCTATACAGACAGACCGACAGACGGGCAGACGGACAGACAGACAGACAGACGCCACAGAAAGTTTGTGCATTTACACCTCCAAGCTACATATGGTAAATAATATTGAACCTTCATGGATGAATATTCTTCAGGATAGTATTAAGCATGATGAATGCCAATTATTTTGAATTTATCATGATTTACTTAGTCGTACTGGGCCAGGTATCGAAACAAAATACTTTGAAAATCTCTGCGCCATTGCACGTAGCACTTCCACAATGTTTAACTTTGTAAGCAGAGAGAAAAGTAAAAACATGTGTACGGAAAAATTCTAGAAAACACGAGAACAAAATTTTTTGATGAGAACGTTTTGGCGTCAATCGCAGCCATTTTCGACTCAAAAATTTAAAAAAATAAAAAAATAAGAAAACAATTATTTCAAAACGAGGAGAAATTCACAACTCCTACACACTGTAAAGTGTAACACAGGAACAGTTCCACACACACACACACACACACTCACTCACACACACACACACACACACACACACACACACACACTCACACACGCACACAGGGGTAGTTTCCTGTGTTTACGAAAGTTCGGATTTACGGATTTTTTAAAATTTTTTCGAAATCATTATTTTACATTAGGTAATCTTTTTCCTTTCATTCTTTTTTTTACTATTTACTATTAATTTAACTGTAGCCTCCTTATATTTCTTGTTTTTTTTTTTTGTTTTTTTTTTTTTTTCTCTCTCTGAGTGCCAGTGAGCTAATTTTATTCGTATATTTAAACAGCTATGCCGATAGTCGAGCATGTGCGGCTATGGCAGCTTTTTTATTTTTCTTAATCATGTATAACTATAAAATAAATAGTACAGGTGCAAAAAGCAAAAAAAAAAAAAAAAAAAAAAGGGCCTGAGTTGACACATTATGCTGTCACAGAAACAATACCTACGAAAATGGAATTGAAGATAACTGTGCGACTGTACTGCAGCCAGATTGGTCGATCGATCTGTCGCTTAACTATAAAACGGTCTTTTGACCTGTGTCAAATACTCGAAGAGCGGGCGCCGAGCGAGCGGTTTCCAATTTCCATGCGCTTACTCCAGCGCCGGAATATAGAATCAGTATGACCACGTATATCTAATTGTAAGTACACGTTAAACGAGATTTTGGCTGACGGACAATCACCGCATATAATAAACATATGTTTGCAATGAACTTGCCGCGAATAATATATGACCGGCTTCAAGGTTCAATCGGCGCGGCGCGGCGCGGCGTTCGATAACGATCACACGGAAAATTACGCGGTCGATCCGATTTAAATTTAGAGTAAATCAAGCATGATTGAGCGTCAAGTCGGTGAGAGTGAATGGTACATAAGAGTGAGAGTGTACGAGAGAAAGGGAAAGAGAGGGAGGAGAGAGAGAGAGAGAGGGAGAGAGAGGGAGAGAGAGAGAGAGAGAGAGAGAGAGAGAGAGAGAGAGAGAGAGAGAGAGAGAGAGAGAGAGTCTAGACTCGCTATAAGGTAATTGATAAAAGGGGGTTGCCACACTTGTTTGGATCGAAACTTGGACGCGATCATTACGATGTCTTTCGGCGAGCTCTTTTTCAGTCCGTTCTGTTCCATTCCATGGAGTCAAGTGATGGCTCGTTGTTGTCGACCATGAAAAGATTCTTACAAAGGAGCTCCTTCAATGACCAGTGCGCCAGCGACGCGACGCGACCGTGCGCAGTGGATGAACATTATAGAACATTGGTGCGCGAACTTGCTTACTGGGTGTGTGTGATGTATCTTTCCTCCTTCCTCCGTGCAGTGCATGCGCAGATCCAGCAACTTGACAACCATGAATTCGTCCCACTTGAACGTATGAGAAACAATCGATTCTTGGAGGGGTTATGGCCATGATACTAATCGATTGTTTCTCATGCATTCAAATGAGAACTATGCACAGTTGCCAGATTGCTGGCGATAGGGAGGATTTCTGGGACGTGATATTGAAACTTCAAGGAGGCAACCATGATGTAAATCACGTGAAACTCATACTGAAAACATGCAAAAGTCTCAAAATCAACTCACAAACTCAATTAATGCTTTTGAAAAATGTCAAAGATGGTGATCGAATGAGCGGGTCACAATGGGAGATTCCTATCTAATAGCAGCTTTATCTCTATGATTAATCACTTTTTTCAGCACAGAAAGTCGCAATTAGATGAGACTCCCCCAATCGCCGTCTTTGATTTTTTTAAACGCATTACTTAAGACTGGGAGTGGATTCTGAGACTTTTCCTTGCTTTCAACACGATTTTCACGCAATGTTACGTAGGAATCAAGTATCACCCAGTGGCGTTGCTTGCAATTTGGCAACCTTTTAATTGTGTCGATTTAAACCCATGTGAAAGTTCGAATGCGAAGGTGTTCACCCAACACCTAATAGCTCCATCATTTTCATGGGTTTTAAAGGACGAACTGCAACGTTGCCAAATTGCACGCTACGCCACTGGAATCAACCCTCCATATAGTGATGAGGCAATTTGCAACAGACTCATTGAAATGCATAACAAATTCATCCTTTGAATAATGATTAATTTTTCAAAAAAATATGATTGTATCAAGCACAAGATTAATACCTAAATATAATTGCAAAGAAATTACCGGGAAATCCTTACAGTACAGTCATTAACCCGTAGAATATTGTTATGATGAGAATATTCAGTTTTTCTATAATTTTCGGCGGATTCCTAACATGGGCTTTCACCGCGACGGCTCACGAGGCGAGTGTAAAAATACTGTAAAAATTTGATGAGAAGAGACGGGTCACGGGTATTCATTTTCAAGATAAGTATGAATAATTGACTGACCTCTCACAATAATTAAGATAATTAACGACGACTGATGGAATCACTAGAATTCCATGATAAATTCATCGAATAATTAGTCACGTTGCGTATCTTCAACTCCTTAAAACGGACGTAAATTTAATGATTTTATTTATAGCTTCATTACGACGAGGCTGGAAACTCCGTTTTCCGAAGCTTGTTACCAACAGCTTTGCGACGATGGGTTTAATCAATAAAGCCGATTTTGGCGCAGATAACAATCATCATAATATTAACAGTGCACACGTGCACACGTGCAGAAAATATTGCAGAGAGAATAGATAGCAGAAAATATTGCAAGAATGTATCAACGGTGACATTATGGCGGCGCCCAAATGGGACTCTTGCAAACTTTTACTATAAGCAAGAACAAGAATAAAAAGTAGAATCTGATGAAAAAACCAGCGAAAATCACGAAAATCACACTAAGAAAGTCTATAATTCAATAATAAACGCACATAACTGCTAAAACGGCAAGTTCGTAATGGCGGTTCAACGCAGATATCATGGGATATTCCTGTCCATAATGTCACTTTCTCTACGGAAACAAAGAGATACGTCTCAATTTAGATAGAAATCTCCCAAGATATCTGCGTCTCTCCGTCATTAAGCTCGATTCTGAATCGAGAACTTGATGATTTTTAAGTGCACTCATCGTCATTTTACGGGTTTTTATGCAAGAATCAACTCTTCAATCCCCTGTAGCAAAAGTTTGCAAGAGCCCGTTACAAATTCTTACATTATCCTCTCAGGAAACGAAACATACAGCAGTAATAATCTGAAGGGAAAAATTCACGGAATCAAACGAGGGTTGCATGCATTCTGCAAAAGAAAAAGCAAAGAACAGAAACAAAAAAAAAAAATCAAAAATTTACAAGAGTATTTACAGCCGCGGTGAAATTAGTATTAATTACATAAGGAAGGAATTGGACCCAATTTTTAAGTATTTTCATGAGACTAATAATAATGGAGTGAATGAGGAAACAGCCTAGCTTAGAAATTGGTCAGAAAACATGTTCATTTATCAATTTTCCATTATTTTCCTCCATTGAAACGTACATGTTAGAAAAGGATGGACAAAAGCATAACACCTCCTCTTTCTATCCTTTTTATACATCCATTGAATATATAACAGCCCATGTTTACATGCAACCTTATATTCTGGCATCCATTTGAGTTTAAGCCCCTCCTCCCCCCTCCCTTCCAAGCTTATGGAAAAGCAATTTACGTAAATGCAGAAGCGCAACAAGAAATCAAAGACAGACACCCAGTGGCGTCATTTGGGGGGGGGGGCACCCCCCCCTCTACCAAGGATTTGAAGTCAGGCTCAAAAACGGGAACAAAGTTAATTGATGAGAGAAAAAAAAATCATCAGATTTTTGCCCCCCCTCCCCCCCCCCAAGCCGAACGCGTAATGACGCCCCTGCAGAGACCCGGAGCTCAAAGATATTGCGATAGGTGTCCAATTTTCCAGCTGAATATTGGTCTGGACTTATCTGAACCAGCCAAGTTCCCGCACTATACAAGCATCTTTTACAGGAAGCAAAATGCCCAATTTTCACTCCTCTCTAATTCAGCCGAAAATGAATATTAAGTTCTGAAAATATCCTGAGGTGTTAATCGAAATAACAGTTTTAACAGTCGCCTAGAGCTAGTGTTGTGTGATGCACATAATTTTTTAATCTTAAGATAACGGTTTCTAAAACGAATTATTTCCAACTTCCATGCCTTAACTAATTGAAATATTGACGTTAAAGCTAAGTTTCATGTAGATTATGACTGGGACAATTTTATTTTCACCTGTCAACGGTAGGCGCCTGCTGAGTGTTGGCTGTTGCTTTGTTGAGCCCCCGAACAAAATGGTTTCCATTAAAATCAAACGGGAAAAGGGGTCAAAAAAAGGAAAAATTTAAATATTTCAAAAATGGATCTTTAGATCTGGATAAAAATATCAAAGGGGGTTCTAGCGGTCTCCCCCAGAATATCAAAAAGGAGTCTGGGGGTCCCCCCAGAATAAATTTGACGTGAGAAAGTGTTCGTAGGGCATTCCCTACAGTTTATTTTAAGTGTTAAGGGAAATGGACTAAATTAATTTGTTTTGATTGCCCAATGTCCAGATGTTCTAAAATTTATTTGTGCTTTGAGACTCATTAATAATTATCCAGAAAAATGTTGGGATGAGATGGTCACTATACTTAGGTGGATGGTGAGGACTTTAACATGCTATTAGATAGCTTATGTCCTCACCATACATCAAGGAACAGTGCCATTTTGTCCGAAAATTTTCTGGTCCCTGATTTCAGCGAAAAAGAGCACCAATGTTGCCAGATCAGAGGGTTGTTTACTTCTTTCAAGAGGTTGAAATGCGTTGATAAAACAATAAAATTTATTTTATTTGTAGTCCATACAGCAACATTGCACCATATTAATAGGGTCTTCTTGATTTATATCTTTTGTCCTTTAGAATTAACCACGCGCGGAGGCATCGGCTGACACCCCCCCCCCCCCCCCCCTTCAACCCTTTTTCTACGTATACATTTAAATGGGAAACGAAAGAAACGAAAGACATTCTGTCCATCTACGCCACTGGTACAGGTACACAGAAAAAGAAAAAAAAACAGGGGGAAAAACACTTGGATAGCGCTGACAATACCTTTGGTGGCAAAATGACCCAGCAAAAGACTTTAGTACCGAATCTTAAGGTCATTAAGCAAAATTTCTTTAGTTAGGGTTACGAAACCTGACCTTTTAGTGGATCGTTTGTCTGCCAAAGGTTTTGTCAGCGCTACCAAAGTGTCTCCCTCCCCCCTGTTTTTTTTCTGTGTTTAAAGTGAATAATTCCAGATAGTTATTAGTTAAACAAAACAGTGATGTTACTCACAATTGAAACCCCATAAACTGAAAAGCCAAACGGAAAAGAGGAACAGATAAGTTCCGGAAACAACGAAAGTCTGCATAAGCCTTTCGTGGAACCTATTCATTAGGTCATGGAGCAAAATCTCTGTAATTCGGGTAACGAAACCGTTTGTTTTGCTTTACTTACTAGAGTCTTTCGCTGGGTCGTTTTTCTACCAAAGGTTTTGTCAACACTACCAAAGTGATTTTCCTACGTTTTTTAAATTGAATAAGTGCAGATTAAACTATTAGCAAACAAAACAAAGATGTTACTCACAATTGAAAATACCAGAAGCTGAAAAGCCAAACGGAAAAGAGGAACAGATAAGATCCGGAAACAATGGAGATAGCGTACGCGGTCATTTTTCACTCACTCACACACATGCAAGAGCGCAACACTCAAGCGCGAGCACACGATCGCACGATAAGACGGAAAGACGAACGCACACTTGATTACTACTGGTCACTCGTCACTCCGTTGATTACTACTGGTCACTCGTCACTCCGTTGAGTCCGTCACTCCACTCGCTTCGCGGTCCCCGGTCAGGCGCGCTGGATGCGGCGCGGCGGTTGCGAACTAGTTTTTGCTTGTGCTGTGACCGAGAGTTGAGTTGAGTCTTGAGTCGAGACGGAGACGGAGACTGACTTATGATGGCTGATGGATGGACAGACGGACACAGTCGGACTAAAAGGCTCCTTCTGTTTGCGTTAGTATAGTTGCTGGTTGCTGGTCAGGGCTCGAAGCTTATCACAGATCACAGCAAGAGAGAGAGAGAGAGGGAGATAGACAGTGCGAGGGCAAATGCACGAAAATATATTTCGGCGGGCGGGAAACGTAGGCAAACACACGAAATCTCAGCGCCTTGTAATGTGACATACGCAAAGTATTTACATTTAAGCAATTAGTTCATTCATCTGGAACAAACTATAACAATCTGAATCAGAGTTGAGGTAAAGTAAAAAAAAAAAGAAAAAAAAAGAAAAGATAAAAATACAAAGGGTGTCCCAATAGTACCGAGACTAACCAAAAAGAAGACTAATCTAAAAGAAAAAGGGGGGTCACTAAATGGCGAAAAGCCCAAGTTCGCAACCCCCCCCCCCCCCCCCCCCCGTTCGCGAGGGCTGGATCCGCCACTGCTTCTGAAACAACCTCTAGCGATTTGATCTTAAACGCATTCGAAAGATCAACTCATTTTCTATCGATTGAGCTCAAGATAATCACATTTCATCAAAAATTTACGAACTGATGACAGTTTGAACCAAAAGAAAAAGTTGACCCCCGCACCGATTTTTATCATATATTTTCTCTCTGCAAAGAAAAAACCACTTAATTGTCCGATGCTTTTTGTCTCAGAGTAAGACTTGGCGACACCGGCAATACGACTAATAAACATTACGATGGTCGATGGTAGTCTAACTCAAGATGAGACTGACAATGCTCATTACAGCTGATCACAGTGACATCTGATTATGACATTTGAATTCAGTACTTCGTTTTTCGCTGCAAGGAAATTATTATATGCTTAAAAAAAATAAAAAAAAAAACCGTAGGACGTCAACTTTTTGCTGTTGTTTCACTTCTATAACTTCGTCAATTTTTGATTCAATAGACTGTTTTAGTAGAGCGATATATCGTTTTAGACTATTAAATCAAACAATTAATGCGACCTTTTTGCGATTATGAATTCTACGTCTTCGAAAATGCTTAATTTTGCCTGCTGTCACCCGTAAAACTGCCAAAATCAACAAGATATTACAGATTAAACGATGCGTTTGGAGGTTGGAATCACCCAAATGTTATTGTTGTTGTTGTGGAATTGGCGGGATTTCGGGCGATTCTAACCTACAAATGCAACATTTAATCTGTAATATCTTATTGATTTCGGCAGTTTTAGTCAAGGAGCCAGACATAAATAAGCATTTTCGAGGACATAGAATTCATAATCGCAAAAAGGTCGCATTAATTGTTTGATTTAATACCCTAAATTTCTGTTCAAAAATTTGCTTACGGGGAAATTACATTGAACCAGAGTTTGTTTGGAACCAGAGGCTCTCGGACGGTAATCGATACGATATATCGCTCTACTAAAACAGTCTATGGGCTCATCTTGAGCTGAATTGATAGAAATTGAGTTCATCTTTCAAATGAGTTTAAGATCATTTCGCCAACTTGTTCAGTTTTGAAGTTACATCGTCAGTCTCGGTACAATTGTGACACCCCTTGTATGACAACCACACCATATCGGTTATCGGACATTCATTCCCGTCACCAGAGTAAAAATGCAAGAGCCGTATTTTTATCCGTTTGCATGGAGTTAGCATAGAATTTTACATTGAGTATTATGGATGACTGTGGACGGTAGCGGACGAGAGAAAAAAAATGTGTTTTCGGGGTTTTTCTGGGCCCGATACAATTCGAAGAGTATTGATTTCGAGAACAATTTAACACACAAAAAAAAAAAAAAAAAAAAAACAAAAAGAAAAAAACAAACAAACAAACCAAAAATTAAAAACCGGTAACAATCGGCCGGAAAGGGCTTCCGCGTAGGAGGCCAAAAACGCGATTAAAATAGCTCACAGTGGTTTGCACCGATCGCAAAACTCCATAAGACTCTTTGTGAACGACTGCGAATGTAAAAAGGCAGCTAATAAATTTGTAGATAAAACAGTTTTATAAAAGGGGCAGTAATGCCAGTAATGGCTCGTGCAATGCGATGTATCGATGTCCACTTCATTTAAAACTATAGAAATGTATCGCTTTCTCGGGGGTTCAATTGCACCCCCTGACGATCGATACTTTTCTATAGTTTTAAATGGAGTGGACATCGATGCATCGCATTTCACGAGCCGCCACTATGCTCGTGCAATATGGCAACAAAGGATTCTCTCCATTAGGTGATTCCAGGCGAAGCTTTTCCAGATTTCAATCCGATGGATAGCGCCACTAGTCACTTTTTGGAAAAGTCGTGTTTTTGGCGTTTTAAACTGAAACCATAGATATAACGCAAAATCCAATAACGTCAGCACCTACAAAAAAATTTTATGGATTTTTTGAGCCCAAAATGAGCCAAATTGGTTTAAAATTAAAGCCGTAAATTATGAAATTCGTTTTGCCAAAAGCTTAGTGAGTGAGAGTGAGCGCGAGTGATGAAGTCTATCTGCCTCACTCGCACTCATTGCAGCTTACGGGAAGTTTCGTATTTCATAATTTCCGGCTTTATTTTTGAGTGTTTCAGCCTGAAACTTTCAGGGTACCTTCCTAAAGTATGCTCGCAGGTGCTGACGTTTCTCAAATTTGTGTTTTTAGCGAGAATTCGTCAAATTTAGTAAAAAACTGATGACTCTTTGAGCAGCGCGATGTGGTGTCCACAGTTGGAACTAATCGATCCTGGAATCACCTTAAAACTATACAGTAATACAATCAAAATGGACACTCCCATACATGGAAATGTTTTTTCTGTCTATTTTTTGTGACTTTTCCAGGATGGCGGACATATTTCTGTCTCTGCCTTTCGCATTGCTTTGCATTGAGGATTCTTTTCAACTTCTCCAGATGACGGACCAGAAAAAAATGTTTCAAAATAAACCAAAGTTTCCTTTCTGATTGTAGTATTCTGTGGTAAAATACTTGATCTTCGGGGGATTCAACGAATCCCTGAGAAACCGATATACTTTTGCATAGGTTCAAAGGACAGGGAAAAAAAAAAAAAAAAAAAAAAAAAAAAAAAAAAAAAATATGGTAGCCAAATAGCAACAGATGCCACCGGAAAGGGAGGAGAGGGGAAGCGGTAACTTCACAGAAAAAAAAAAAAAAATCCTGAGCAAATACTTTTTCATCGCTGACGAAACCTTTGGTAAAAAAAATTACCCAACAAAAGACTTTATTAGCAGAGCTAACCAAATGGTTTTGTATATGTACGCCCAACTATATAAAGAGATTTTGCTTCTTTTTTTTTTTGGTTGGTTTGTTTTTTTTTAGTGAACCAACGATTTGGTGGGCTCAACCAAAGTCTTGTATACTGCGGGTCATAAGAATCGAACTGCAACCAATTATTGATTTCGCTATGACAAAGCACCAAATATGTAAAGAAAGAGTTCAAAACTTGAGAATATGGAGTTAAAATGAATTTTATAAGGCCTTTGATAGGGGCAAATATGTAGCTGATGACCATACGGCATGCGTAGCTTTGGTCCATGACTATGACTATAGAAGTGGGACTTGGATCTGCGACCTTATAGCATGGTGTAGCGTGCAATTTAGCAAAGTTGCAGTTGGTCCATTTGAAGCCATAAAAAAGATAGAGCTAGTAGGTGTTTGCATTCGACCTTTTACAGGGGTTTAAATTGACACAATACAACGTTGCCAAATTGCACGCTACACCAGTACACCACTGCCTTGTAGGTACATCTCATTGTCATTAAATGCGGGGAAAAATAAATACCTCGCGGAAGAAAACATGAGTTGACTCACAATGGCAGGTTAGGTTAGGTTTATTTCTTTATTTTCGGTTGACAAAAGAGTGTTGTGGTGTTTTTACAAGTTAGATTTGCTTCTTTTTTTTACCATACACCATAGTAAACCCCATAGTAAAGGATAACGTTTACAAGTGAAATAATCTGCTGAATAACTGGACAAAACGTAAACATTTTCGATCAGATGTGTATGATAGCTGATAACAAGATCTTGAGTTGTCGTTATCTCCGTATCATCGCATATGATAATTGTCAGATCGGGCAAGTCAGATTTTCCACTGGACTCACCGCGTAAGATAACTTCAAAGTAAATAAAGAGTAGCTTTCCTTCAATCGGGAAAACATCGCATGATCCGTATGTATATTTCTGTACCCGCAAAAAATTATTTGAAATTGTTCTCTCAACGACTCTTTATTACCCAAAAAGAATAAAACTTCAATCAAAATGCATTGTGCTGAATGGACATTTTTGACGCATAATGAAAAATGGAATTTTGAAGGAAAGAAACCGATAAATTGAAGACAACTTTAGACAGCAATTAATGTTAAGCGTTTAACGAACCCCAACCATCAAACTTATGAGGTCACAATGCAATAAAATATGTATGCGATTTCACCAACATAACATGTGTCTCTATATACAATGAGCGTTAGTATTATGCGTCATTAGGGGTTTGTGCAATGTGGCAACAATGGATTTTCTCCATAAAAAACCCGTGTCGAACAATCGATTCTACGGTAATGCAACCTGCCTTACCAAGCATTGATTGTATCACACATGTTTAACAGGTTCCTGAGATGAAATATTACCTTTTTTGCTCGTAGATTCATAGATTTCGTGCAAGTCTTGCATTTTCACGAAATCAGAAAAGTTAATATTTAAGTACGAGCCGGACATAGTTGGGTGACTATTTTTCAGTATGTTACTCGTTTTTAGTAGCCTGATAACATTTTAAAAAGGAGATCACCGAACTATGTCCGGCTCACATCTAAATATTCAATCATTTAACGAAAAATAGGTCTTTTTCCAAGAAAAACACAAAACTGACCCACTTTGAGGTGGCAAAATAAGCCTTAAACGTTAAAATTTCCCGGAAACACCGCTCAAACCAAAAAATTTAAGTCTTTGTGAGTAAGTAGAGCCACTGTACTCAAATTTTTTAGACCAATTTAAATTTTGACCACTTTTGGGGCCAAAAACCGGCCTTATTGACACTCCTCCTTTGGTGGACGTGTTCTAAGTATCCTAACTTAAAATGTCACGAAGCCCCAAAAAAATTTTGAGCAGTTTTGACAAAATGGCGTCAAAAAAACTGGCCTGGGGTACAAATCTCCCCCCCTTAGGCTCACAAGGGTTAATACCCTAAATTTCTGTTAAAAAATTTGCTTATGGGGAAATTACATTGAACCAGAGTTTTTTTGGAACCAGAGGCTCTCGGACGGTAATCGATACGATATATCGCTCTACTAAAACAGTCTATGGGCTCATCTTGAGCTGAATCGATAGAAATTGAGTTCATCTTTCAAATGAGTTTAAGATCATTTCGCCAACTTGTTCATTTTTGTAGTTACATCGTCAGTCTCGGTACAATTGTGACCCCCCTTTGTATGACAACCACACCATATCGGTTATTGGACATTCATTCCCGTCACCAGAGTAAAAATGCAAGAGCCGTATTTTTTATCCGTTTGCATGGAGTTAGCATAGAATTTACATTGAGTCTTATGGATGACTGTGGACGGTAGCGGACGAGAAAAAAAAAATGTGTTTTGGGGGTTTTTTCTGGGCCCGATACAATTCGAAGAGTATTGATTTCGAGAAAAATTTAACACAAAAAAAAAAAAAAAAAAAAAAAAAAAAAAACAAAAAAACAAACAAACCAAAAATTAAAAACCGGTAAAAATCGGCCGGAAAGGGCCTCCGCGTAGGAGGCCAAAAACGCGATTAAAATAGCTCACAGTGGTTTGCACCGATCGCAAAACTCCATAAGACTTTTTGTGAACGACTACGAACATAAAAAAAGACAGCTAATAAATTTGTAGATAAAACAGTTTTATAAAAGGGGCAGTAATGCCAGTAATGGCTCGTGAAATGCGATGTATCGATGTCCACTTCTTTTAAAACTATAGAAATGTATCGCTTTCTGGGGGGTTCAATTGCACCCCCTGACGATCGATACTTTTCTATAGTTTTAAATGGAGTGGACATCGATGCATCGCATTTCACGAGCCGCCACTATGCTCGTGCAATATGGCAACAAAGGATTCTCTCCATTAGGTGATTCCAGGCGAAGCTTTTCCAGATTTCAATCCGATGGATAGCGCCACTAGTCACTTTTTGGAAAAGTCGTGTTTTTGGCGTTTTAAACTGAAACCATAGATATAACGCAAAATCCAATAACGTCAGCACCTAAAAAAAAATTTATGGTTTTTTTGAGCCCAAAATGACCCAAAATTGGTTTAAAATTAAAGCCGTAAATTATGAAATTCGTTTTGCCAAAAGCTTAGTGAGTGAGAGTGAGCGCGAGTGATGAAGTCTATCTGCCTCACTCGCACTCATTGCAGCTTACGGGAAGTTTCGTATTTCATAATTTCCGGCTTTATTTTTGAGTGTTTCAGCCTGAAACTTTCAGGGTACCTTCCTAAAGTATGCTCGCAGGTGCTGACGTTTCTCAAATTTTGTTTTTAGCGAGAATTCGTAAAATTTTAGTAAAAAACTGATGACTCTTTGAGCAGCGCGATGTGGTGTCCACAGTTGGAACTAATCGATCCTGGAATCCCCTTTAAAAACTATACAGTAATACAATAAAAATGGACACTCCCTACATGGAAATGTTTTTTCTGTCTATTTTTTGTGACTTTTCCAGGATGGCGGACATATTTCTGTCTCTGCCTTTCGCATTGCTTTGCATTGAGGATTCTTTTCAACTTCTCCAGATGACGGACCAAAAAAAATGTTTCAAAATAAACCAAAGTTTCCTTTCTGATTGTAGTATTCTGTGGTAAAATACTTGATCTTCGGGGGATTCAACGAATCCCTGAGAAACCGATATACTTTTGCATAGGTTCAAAGGACGGGGAAAAAAAAAAAAAAAAAAAAAAAAAAAAAAAAAAAAAAATGGTAGCCAAATAGCAACAGATGCCACCGGAAAGGGAGGAGGGGGGAAGCGGTAACTTCACAGAAAAAAAAAAAAAAAAAAAAAATACTTTTTCATCGCTGACGAAACCTTTGGAAAAAAAAATTACCCAACAAAAGACTTTATTAGCAGAGCTAACCAAATGGTTTTGTATATGTACGCCCAACTATATAAAGAGATTTTGCTTTTTTTTTTTTTTGGTTGGTTTTTTTTTTTTAGTGAACCAACGTTTTGGGGGGCTAAACCAAAGTCTTGTATACTGCGGGTCATTTTTCTACCAAAGGTTTTTTAGCGCTAAAAAAGAGTTTTTTCTCTCGGAAATTAAAGGTTTCCTCTGTGATTAAAATTGGTCGTGAAAAATTGATTAAAAATGATAAAACAGATGAGAAATTTACAAAAATTTGATTTTTGGCCACAGGGGCGTCATATGTCGAGTTCGGCTTGGGGAGGGCAAAAATCCGATGACCTTTTTTTTGCTCATCAATATGATTTTAGAGCTATAGAGCCGGCTTGGGGGGGGGGGCAAAAATCTGATAACCTCCATTTTTTCCCCCTCTCTCTCATCAATACAATTTGAAAGCTATAGAGCCGACTTAGGGGGGCAATCATCTGATGATCAATATAATTCTTCCTCGTTTTTGAGCCTGACTTCAAACCCTTTGGGGGGGGGGGGGGGGGGGGCAATTGCCCACCCTGCCCCCTCAAATGACGCCCCCTATGATGCCACTTTTTGACGATGATGCGTTGGTCACCCTCAAGTTGCGTTGAACCAGAGGCAAGGATTCACAACTTGCGGGAGTCGTAAAAGGGGACCAACAAGTCCCGGAAACACCGCTCAAACCTAAAAATTTAAGTCTTTGTGAGTAAGTAGAGCCACTGTACTCGAATTTTTAGACCAATTTAAATTTTGACCACTTTTGGGGCCAAAAACCGGCCTTATTGACACTCCTCCTTTGGTGGACGTGTTCTAAGTATCCTAACTTAAAATGTCACGAAGTCCCAAAAAATTTTGAGCAGTTTTGACAAAATGGCGTCAAAAAAACTGGCCTGGGGTACAAATCTACCCCCCTTAGGCTCACAAGGGTTAATACCCTAAATTTCTGTTCAAAAATTTGCTTATGGGGAAATTACATTGAACCAGAGTTTGTTTGGAACCAGAGGCTCTCGGACGGTAATCGATACGATATATCGCTCTACTAAAACAGTCTATGGGCTCATCTTGAGCTGAATCGATAGAAATTGAGTTCATCTTTCAAATGAGTTTAAGATCATTTCGCCAACTTGTTCAGTTTTGTAGTTACATCGTCAGTCTCGGTACAATTGTGACACCCCTTGTATGACAACCACACCATATCGGTTATTGGACATTCATTCCCGTCACCAGAGTAAAAATGCAAGAGCCGTATTTTTTATCCGTTTGCATGGAGTTAGCATAGAATTTTACATTGAGTCTTATGGATGACTGTGGACGGTAGCGGACGAGAGAAAAAAAATGTGTTTTCGGGGTTTTTCTGGGCCCGATACAATTCGAAGAGTATTGATTTCGAGAACAATTTAACACAAAAAAAAAAAAAAACAAAAACAAAAAAAAACAAACAAACAAACAAACCAAAAATTAAAAACCGGTAAAAATCGGCCGGAAAGGGCCTCCGCGTAGGAGGCCAAAAACGCGATTAAAATAGCTCACAGTGGTTTGCACCGATCGCAAAACTCCATAAGACTCTTTGTGAACGACTACGAACATAAAAAAAAGACAGCTAATAAATTTGTAGATAAAACAGTTTTATAAAAGGGGCAGTAATGCCAGTAATGGCTCGTGAAATGCGATGTATCGATGTCCACTTCATTTAAAACTATAGAAATGTATCGCTTTCTCGGGGGTTCAATTGCACCCCCTGACGATCGATACTTTTCTATAGTTTTAAATGGAGTGGACATCGATGCATCGCATTTCACGAGCCGCCACTATGCTCGTGCAATATGGCAACAAAGGATTCTCTCCATTAGGTGATTCCAGGCGAAACTTTTCCAGATTTCAATCCGATGGATAGCGCCACTAGTCACTTTTTGGAAAAGTCGTGTTTTTGGCGTTTTAAACTGAAACCATAGATATAACGCAAAATCCAATAACGTCAGCACCTACAAAAAAATTGTATGGATTTTTTGAGCCCAAAATGAGCCAAATTGGTTTAAAATTAAAGCAGTAAATTATGAAATTCGTTTTGCCAAAAGCTCAGTGAGTGAGAGTGAGCGCGAGTGATGATAAGTCTATCTGCCTCACTCGCACTCATTGCAGCTTACGGGAAGTTTCGTATTTCATAATTTCCGGCTTTATTTTTGAGTGTTTCAGCCTGAAACTTTCAGGGTACCTTCCTGAAGTATGCTCGCAGGTGCTGACGTTTCTCAAATTTGTGTTTTTAGCGAGAATTCGTCAAATTTAGTAAAAAACTGATGACTTTTTGAGCAGCGCGATGTGGTGTCCACAGTTGGAACTAATCGATCCTGGAATCACCTTAAAACCACACAGTAATACAATCAAAATGGACACTCCCATACATGGAAATGTTTTTTCTGTCTATTTTTTGTGACTTTTCCAGGATGGCGGACATATTTCTGTCTCTGCCTTTCGCATTGCTTTGCATTGAGGATTGTTTTCAACTTCTCCAGATGACGGACCAGAAAACAATGTTTCAAAATAAACCAAAGTTTCCTTTCTGATTGTAGTATTCTGTGGTAAAATACTTGATCTTCGGGGGATTCAACGAATCCCTGAGAAACCGATATACTTTTGCATAGGTTCAAAGGACAGGAAAAAAAAAAAAAAAAAAAAAAAAAAAAAAAAAAAAAAAAAAAAAATGGTAGCCAAATAGCAACAGATGCCACCGGAAAGGGAGGAGAGGGGAAGCGGTAACTTCACAGAAAAAAAAAAATCCTGAGCAAATACTTTTTCATCGCTGACAAAACCTTTGGTAAAAAAATTACCCAACAAAAGACTTTATTAGCAGAGCTAACCAAATGGTTTTGTATATGTATGCCCAACTATATAAAGAGATTTTGCTTCTTTTTTTTTTTGGTTGGTTTGTTTTTTTTTAGTGAACCAACGATTTGGTGGGCTCAACCAAAGTCTTGTATACTGCGGGTCATTTTTCTACCAAAGGTTTTGTTAGCACTAACAAAGAGTTTTTTCTACTTGGAAATTAAAGGTTTCCTCTGTGATTAAAATTGGTCGTGAAAAATTGATTAAAAATGATAAAACAGATGAGAAATTTACAAAAATTTGATTTTTGGCCACAGGGGCGTCATATGTCGAGTTCGGCTTGGGGAGGGCGAAAATCCGATGACCTTTTTTTTGCTCATCAATATGATTTTAGAGCTATAGAGCCGGCTTGGGGGGGGGGGCAAAAATCTGATAACCTCCATTTTTTCCCCCTCTCTCTCTCATCAATACAATTTGAAAGCCATAGAGCCGGCTTAGGGGGGCAATCATCTGATGATCAATATAATTCTTCCTCGTTTTTGAGCCTGACTTCAAATCCTTGGGGGGGGGGGCAATTGCCCACCCTGCCCCCTCAAATGACGCCCCCTGTGATGCCACTTTTTGACGATGATGCGTTGGTCACCCTCAAGTTGCGTTGAACCAGAGGCAAGGATTCACAACTTGCGGGAGTCGTACGAGGGACCAACAAGTTCCCCATTATTTTTTACCAATCTTTTATGTAATGACATCGATAGGCTAGGAGAGAGTAGACTCTCGCTGCAAAGCTTCTATCTTATTTCATTCATTTTCTACGAACTTACACGGGGGACAAATTAAGAACTCCAGGGGTGCAAAATGTGCCCAATCCAGCGATCCGCGCGCGGGTCGTCTAAAAGAGAGGAAATTTCTGGGAAATTGTGGATATTTCTGGGACTTTGAGAATAAAACATGCCCTTTTTTTTTTTTAATTTGGCAATAAGATTTTTCCGGGAAAATAGCGTCATTTGGAAGATATCGGTCATTTCGCAAACGGACGGTTGAAATGTTAAAAAAAGAAACAAAAAGACAAAACATTTAAAATATTTTTGAGTGCGGACATTTTTTGAAAATCCTGCGAGGAAAAAGCCCCGGATCGCGTGAGATTTCCACATTTTTGGAACATTTTACACCCCTGAGAATTTTGAATTGTTTAAAGGGTTAAATTTTCTTATTTCCTACATTGATTCGGGTAGGTTTAGAACGCTCGCGTTCTTAACTTTTTTTTCACAAGGTAAGTGCGCTGTCACATCTCAAGTGATGAGGGATACAACCCAATATCCCCTTCCCCCTTTTGCCTTCACTCAATTGCCAAAAATCAAGTGCCCCGTCAGTCAAGTGTCAAGCATTGTAATTCGTTAAAATTAAACATTGTACTTCTAACTCGACAATAGATTAAAAAAAAAATGGAGTGGTGACCGCTGATGTTATAGAGAAGTATTGCATAATTGAAACGGGGTCCGTTAAACTATCTGAACAACGTTCACACATATACAAAAAAGATATATGTAGTTGAAAAATATTATGAGTCATTTAAAAAAAAAAAAAAAAAAAAAAAAAAAAAAAAAAAAATGACACGAGACTCAAGTACTTTGATAATGCATTCTCACTTGAGACGTCGTTACAGATTAAGTTTTTTTAAAACTTAAATGAAACTTTACGATAAAAAATGAAAGGAATGAAAGGGGACGAAATGTTAATCAAGGGAGTACCAAGGGGAGTTGATGATTTATATGATTATTTTATTTTGTAATTTTACCTCAATCTTTGGTAGGAATAGCAGTAGTACGCATTTTTCTTAACATCAAAATCAGCTGTTGTCACTTTACTCATAATATCAAACACGTCAAAATTATTATATCGATACACATACAATACCATGTGGAAGGAAAATTTATTTTTTTATCCTTTCATTAAGGGGAGGAGGATTCCCCTAGGAATTGCAAATCACTGGGTGGTTTCCCCTTGACCTTCCATTGGGGTTCAAACAACCCCTCCCACCGCAAATTTTTCTACGGCCCTCCATGGATGACATTTACTTAAGAGCGACGAGCTATATGCACGTTTTTGGTCAGTCTATATATGCTGCAGCGAGTTTAGCCGAGGGATTCTGCTACTCGTTTGATAAAGATTAAATTAATTATATCTTTATACAATATTATGTCTATAGGACAATTAAGTAACTTTAATACTAACTTGACATACTCTTTAAACTACAATTAATTTTTTTAATTTGCGTTTTCTCTTATTTAGACTTTTATAATATTATACTTAATTTATTTATATAAAAAATTATAATAGAACATAAAATTATGGAGGTGTCCCAAAATACCCCTTCGATTCCGAATTATCAATCAGCCAACTTAATTCTTCTGTGAAATTTGAGAAAGAATTGCCAAGGGAGAGCTCTCTTTACGTGATAAAGTCACTATTTGAAATCACACACGCAGTCAAAAAATTTGTGGATGAGAGGCACCAACATGGAGGGTTTTCATCCTAGATTAGAATTTTTTAACGCATCCCCCCCCCAATCCACCCCCATTTTAGACCAATTTTCAAAGGAAAATTAAAACTGAGAAAATGTTGTCAGAGCTGGAGGTCTTTACTATATCATTGTTTACTTTTTTTTGCGAGATATCGAAGCTTTTTAAGTTAGATTGTGGCTGTTAACATTCTACGTGCTAGTGAGAGGGGCGAACCTCAGCCTATAGTGTTGTTTGTTCCACCAAATGATAAACAATACAATAAAAACCCAGCCCCTCAGCCACCCAAACCCCGAAACCCAAACCCTCAGCCTATAGTGTTGTTTGTTCCACCAAATGATAAACAATACAATGAAAACCCATCTCTTCCTCCCCCCTCCGTATTAGTCCCGTTCTTGAATTTAAATGTGACATTTAGTAAGGAGTTTTATGAGTGTTCAACTTTACTCTTGCATAATTTTACAAAAAAAAAAAAATTGCTCAAATGCGAAATGGCAAATGACAACGTACCCATTACGATACGAAAAAACTTTGAAGGAGTCTTAAATAACGCAAAAATGATCGCTCCCCGAAGAGAGATCAAGCCCAGGTCTCCAGTGTGGAAATCGAGCAACCTATACCATTTAACAAATCAAAAGAAAATGCCAAAATTTCTAGTGACTATAGGTAACAGTGCTTAGCTCAAAGGGCAATATTAACCGTGCGTATTGTGCAAGCAAACACAAAGAGGGCTGACAAGAAGTCCTGAGCAAAGGTCACAAAATGCTTCGCTGAGATCGAGGGTCACTTTACTGCACTAGGAGCCCTGAAGGGTCAAAGGGTCAAACACACCAAACAATGGTTCACAGGAATTTAGCGCTCCACAAGATAAGACCCATTTCTTTTCCCATCCGATGTCCATCGCAGAGTTTGCCGTTCCGTGTATAATTAATGACATTTTTAAATACACCCATGATTCCACCGCTTGAGAAAAGATTACACAGTTGAGTTCAGTGTATGACTGTACTGCACGAGAATATTCGAATCTTTCATCTTTTCTCAACCGGCGGAGTCGTCGACGACTTTAAAAAACTTGCGGATATTTTAATAATTTAACCTTTTACAGACTAGGTTTGATTCCGTTTGATTCTTCCGTTAATATAGGGAGGGTAGTTAACTGTTCGTACTCGAGGGAGTTGGAATTGCCTATACGATAATTTGAAGGCGCCCGAACGAAACCTTATCTTGTAAGTGTCCACATCCAAACTCGCGCTTATTCTGAATCATCATACTGCGATGCAATGTGTATTGTGTAATAGACTAGACGAGGAAAACGAGTAAACTCGGGCTTGGCCTGTAAGAGATTAAAGGCGATTCCAACGATTGAGAAAATATTACAGTCTACAGATCAGAGTATTTTCGTGCAGTAGATTCATTTCATACACTGAACTCGACTGTGTAATCTTTTCTCAACCGGTGGAATCATCCGTGAATAGGAAAATGGCATTGATTCTACGCAAAACGGCAGCTCTGCGCTGTCCAATTATCATCGATCGCATCGATCTGAATTTGGCAATCAATAAGCGAATTTTCGCGATCGAATATCATTCACTCGAAGAATTGATGCGATGGCGCTAACGGATGCCGCTAACTAATTGGTGATAAATCTAGCCAATGAAAGTCGAAAATGAACTTTTGAACTTTTACCGCGCATGCAGATTGCAGATGTCAATCAGCTGAGTGCTGCTTATCACAATTTCTTTCCCCCAGAGAGAGTTGGTGAGGTGTAAAATCAGTGTTTGTTTACTTGCTCCTTAGTCTTGGCCTTGCTGTTATATAGAGCGGCGACTCAATTTTTAGGTTATTTGTGTGTCTTTTAGTGTTTTTTTGCGGTTGAAAATGGAAATGTACATTTCCGAAACGTCCTGCCGTGCCGTTGCTTTCATTTGTATTTTAGCTTCATTCCCAAAAACGTTTTTATCCACTTGAACTTTTGCATGATATCCTGATGAAGATCAAAACTACGATAGTAATATTCTAAAACATAACCTCTACAATCAGCTTCAAATGACACAGCCATTTTCAACCAAAAGAAATTAGCGTGTTCAATGCTAAAATTATATTTGCCTTGCAGGAAAATGAATTCCAAGCATGGGCAGTGGCAAAAACATTAATCGATAAGTTGGTCGTTTCCAAACTAATCGTGGCGGAAGGAGTAAAAAATTGAGAATTCCCTTCTCTGACGTCACATAAAAACTGAATCGCAGATCAAATTAATCAGATTTATCTGCCACGTTTATACTCCACACAAAGAAAGTTTAAGTTCCATTTTGAGCGTGAGGAAGAACATTTTCAACTCGAGTGTCTCACTGTCCCCTTCAGAGGAGCTCTTAAAATAAAATGATGTAACTTGGTCAAAAATCTCGAATCCCAATTCTCAGTGACGCATCAATATCATGGATAAGCCATATCTATGTAAATATGAGCTATTTTCGAAAAGTATAATGGTGACTCATCGAGTGAGGTGAGTCGCTCGATATTCTTTTCATCCACGCAAACTTGTGGAAAAATATCGATTTTTGGGAAGTTCTGGGAAACGGGGGGCTCGGTTGAAGCTAATATAGCCAAAAGTAGATCCTACAAATTAGACAGGCCGACCTGACAATATCCTCAATGAGGACTAGGATTTTTCACAACTTCACTGAGAGAAATCTTTTCTTTAAAAACAAGGAAACTCGTTTACTTGTGACAGTTTTCCTTGTGCGAAGCAAAATTGTGATTGCATAAAGTAGAATCACTGTCACAACAAGGAATCTTTTATTTGTAGCAGCAGACATTTTCCTTGGGTCAAAGGAGTTCCCCCTTATGTTAGTCAATATTTCACTGCGCAGTTTCTTTAACTGCACAAACGAAATACACGTTGGATTAAACGAAATAATTCTCTCACAATCAGTGTTTCTTTTTAAAGGTTAAAAAATATGAGGCAAAGGAAGCGCGCCCGTGTAAAATGCCTATAGGAAATTTCGATGATGGCTGCCTCTTTGAAGTTTCAATATCAAGTCCAATAAATCCTCTCTATCGCTTTAACTCGTAAGTAAAGGCTAAAGCCAATAAAATCCCAAATAATATAAAGACCAGTGGCGAAGCGTGGAATCTGGCAACGTTGCAGTTCGTCCATTTAAAACCATTAAAAAGATCCAACTATCGGGTCTTCGGTGAACACCTTCGCATTCGACCTTTTACACGGGTTTAAATAGGCACAATGCAACGTTGTCAAATTGCACGCTACACCACTGATAGAGACCAATCCATGGAATAGATCTCAAAATACCTATTACTTGCGCTGTCCTTGCACCGAAAGAACTATACAAAGGCAAATATTAATCGAAATCAAAACAAAAAAAAACAAAAACAAAAAACAGAAAAGAGCAAAAATCAAACAAAAACAAACAAAAAAAACTTGAAAGTTTTTTCCAAAAACAAAATCCGAATAAGTGAGAAAGCCAAACCTTTTCATGCATCTCCGTGTCGGTCCTTTCATATTCAGTGGCATTGATTATTCCGCGACTCTTTCCCGTCAACTTATTTGATCGACGATCAACATCTGCAAGAAAACCAAACAAACAAAAGACCCGAGAGATTGAGATCAGTTCACAGCAGAGATTCACAAATACAAATGCAATTATTTTTTTATTTATTTTTTTTTCAAAGTGAAGTATTTACACGGTGATATTGACGCATTGACGCCGGTACGGTCGGCAGTATTGATAAATCTTGGCGGCGCTTATAAAGAAGAGAGAAAGATCCGTGAATGAGAATAAAAATGCACGGCTACAAACGCAAATACGCACGCAAACTGTGCATGATGAACGAGAAAGAAAACAACTATCTGAACACTACACCGCGCTGGCGAGGGCGACCCGGCCGATCTTCCGTGATAGTGATTCCCGCAGCGTTCAAACTACAAAACTGACTGAGGACTCAAGGTGCGGAATCTATCGGTTACAATTGCGGGCGTACCCAGAAAAAAAAGAGAGAAAAAAAAGAAAAAGAGATATGGAGGGGCGCTGTAGACGAAGAGACGAAACCAAAATGTTGCTTCCTTCGCTGCGGTTTTGCGAGTTAATCTATAAGCAGCTAAGTATTTGTTTGTTTTCAATTTCATTTTATTTTCATTGCACGCAAGTAAAAACAGCTGCAGGCTGATTATGAACGATCGTATCGTAATGCTATCGAGTCGATGATCGAGTGCGCGGTATCTTATGGGTGGTGCCATTTCCATTCCATTTCCAATAGGTTTCATTCCAATAGAAACCCTCCCATCTCTGCGAAAATTCGCTAATGACTCCTGAGCTATCGGATAATTTTCGCAGAGATGAGATGGTTTCTATCGGAATGACACCACACATAAGAATAACATGTACTCGATCATCGAGTGCGTGCTATTCTTAGGGATGATGTAATAGGGTTTCAGTAATGGCGGCATCCGGCGATGAGCGTTCCAAACAAAGACAGTTTGTCTCTCTCGCTCTCACATAACCCCCATGTACTGCCATCTCACTCTAATTTCAAAAATCGTATTTAGAGACATCTTTCGTGAATGTTTTTGGCTGAAATGGATTCCTTGAGGCATTTTAACGCGATTTTGATCATCATATGTCGTAAAACAAGGCCTTGTATACGAATTTCGAAACTAGAAAGAGATGGGTATACATGGGGGTCACGCGGAGAGTGAGTGAGATAGTTTGGAACGCTACGCGAATTTTATCACGGCTGATTGCGACCGATGAGTGCATTGTTGCGGTTGTTGGCTAACCTTTGACTTCGCACTAAAACCGTCTATAGTGTATCTATATATACTGAAAATGTAGCTAACCATAACATTTTCTGCACTGGTGCAACATAAACTTTCGGTGAATTCAAGAAATTTATAATATATAGATAATTCCCAACTGCCAACTGGTGGCACAACTTTTAAGCTTATTTTGTCACCAACTGACAATATTCTAACCTATCTTAAAAGGATATTCTTTCATACGTGGTCCTAATCAGAAATACGCAGTAACATAAGGTTATTTTTTCCCTAAACACACATTTGGGGCTGTACCGACAGAGGTGCTGAGAATTCGTGGTAGAGCTCGTTTCACAAAAGAAGGCCGATGACAGGTCATATGGCTCGCTGCGCAATAAAGACGTGTCCGCGTTCCTGCACATGCGCAAAAACGATAGCTCGCCTCTGCGCCGTAAACAAACCTATCTGTCATCTGACTTCTTTCGTGAAACGACCTCCTCAATCACTAGCTGTGGTAAAGGGCCTCCGAGAGTGTGGCTCACTAAAAGGCCTCTTCAGTGGCATTTCTCCTGCGCCTTAAATTCGCAGTGTATGCAAAAAGCGTAATGTCACGTAGGAACAGTTATCTCAAGAAAGCTCCATGTAATCCCGGCGGCAGTTTTGTGAGCAGGTGCTCCGCAGTGCAGTAGACTGTGACTCATTCAGTGGCTCTGGCTTCGTGAGAGGTAACCGTAACCCTTCTTGCGCCTGCAATTTGCAGCGTATGCAAAATCCGTACCGCCATGTAGGAACAGTTATCTCAAGAAAGCTCCATTTAATCCCGGCAGTTTTGTGAGCAGGTGCTCCGCAGTGCAGTAGGCAGAGACTCATTCAGTGGCTTCGTCAGAGGTAATCCTTCTCGCGCCTGCATTCACGGTTCATGCCAAATCCGTATCGTCATGTTATTGGAACAGTTTTATCTTAACAACTCCATTTACTCCCCGAATTTTAGGAAGCAGGTGCTAGGTTATGGTTCGGCCTGTGCGATGTTCGATGCATCGATCGAAGTTTTGGTGTTTTTCTGCCATTGAATGGATTCGACTCTAATGTTGATGTCAATCGATGCATCGAAACAATCGATATTTTGACTAAAATTAGACTTATGAGAGTCACTTTTTCTCTTACAATTAGACTATCTCAAGAGCATAAAAAAGTATCATGATTTCCATGAATTTCTCACTTTTGACTTGTTAAAATTGGTTTTGATGCATCGATAAAATGTCGATGTTTTTTGGACATCGAACGATGCACAAAACTGGATATCGCACAGTAGGCCGATCCTTGAATTCACGACTTTTGGGTGGACTGGATAAGAATGGAAAACGGTAATTGGTAGCGGCGAGTCACATGGTTGCCAAGTCTAATCAAACAACATAATTTATCTAATTGATTGTCGGGCAGTCTTGGAGTACCTGATAAGCAATTAGAGAAATTCCGTATTATGATTAGACTTGGCAACCACGTGACTCGTCTCCGCCAATCACCGTTTTCCATTCTTATCCAGTCTACTCAAAAGTCGTGAATTTCAAGGATCGGCCTGCAGAGTGCAGACCTAGTTATGGTCCCTAGTCCCTTGATGGAAGTTTTCTAATAGGGATTACCGAAACGAAGCGACACGACGCCAGTGGCGGCTCGTGCTATTTGGCAACAATGTCTTCGCTCCATTTGAATCTATGTTTAACAATAAATTGCTGGTGAAGCGCTGCTTCGCTCTCGAATCCATTGTTTTACATACAATCAAATGGAGGGATGACATTGTTGCTAAATTGCACGAGCCGCCCCTGGCACACTGGAGCTGGTCGATGGGAGGGTCGGACATGAAAAATATGACTAAAAGTGAAAATTTGAATGCTTTTACGGAAAAAATCAAACTATAACGGGTGGTTTTTGAAGGCAATTTTTCTATAGAATCTAGGAAACCTCTTTTAAACTTCTACGTTGCGTATATTAACAAAGACATGCGCATTTAAAGCCGCGGCGACGCCGTTTCCAGCCTCTCCAATGGACTCGCTCCACTGTGCGACGCCTTATCAGTGGCGGCTCGTGAAATGCGATACATCGATGTCCACTCCATAGGCAGCTATAGAAAAGTATCGATTTCTCAGGGGTTCTACTGCATTATGCATTTGAAAAAAAATCGATCGCGTGAAAGAAGTGGAATGTAAGTTCAACGGTGGATAGGAGAGTTGGGCAAATAAGAGTGTACAGTGGAAGCCCGCTAATTCGAACGCCGTTAATTCGAATATCTCGATAATACGAAGTCGAAGTCGAACCTCGTGAGAAAATCGCTTTAATTCGAAGAAAATCAATGTATTTGTCCCCCCTCGTTAATACGAAATTTTTGGGCTCCGAGTAGCGGATGAATCAGCTCTATAAATTCGAAGTTGCGAGACAGTGCAGCTATGTAATTCGAAGTTCCTAGAATGACGCTCTGTAATTCGAATTCTTGAAGACACGCGCTCTATAATTCGAATAAAATTGATGCGCCCAGTCAAAGACCCAGTCAAAGATAACCGATTTTTTTGGAAAGAGTACACAGTAGTTTGTAATCCAGTAGTTTGGTACCTGTTCTCGCATAAAAAATAAATTTTGTAAATATTTTGTAATAAAAATCCCTCTCTAGCGAGAAGTGGGTCCCTGTTCTCGCATTAATCTCGAGTTTTTATTTATACTTTTTACTCTTATTGTTTTAGGGGAGGGGGGGGGGGGGTTAGTTATAGTATGTAATACAGTTATCCGTGATTTAGATTTATAGAGCAGTTGAACGCAACACTTCTAATTATAGAGCTGATAAAAATCTCATTATTTCGAATTTTCTCAAGAACCACTCTCCATAATTCAAAATCCCGTTAATTCGAAGAAAAGTATCGGTCCCTTCAACTTCGAACTATCGAGCTTCCACTGTAATCGATTCCACGATTACCGAGTAATCGGTAATCGCCAAACCTTTGGATGGTATAATCAAATGTATAGTCTTCACAGATTTAAAATAAATTTTCGGGTCATTTCTGTTAGATCTAATTCTTCTGCTACTAAAACTTGCAAAAAATCAGCCCTGGTCACAGTAATAAAATCACCCTCCGAAAAAACGACAATCTAACTCTGGGGCTCTTGCAAACTTTTGCTATAAGCAAATAAATAGTCCAATCTTATGTAAAGACCAGCAAAAATCACGAAAATCATACTAAGAAAGCATAAAATTCAGTAATAAACGCACATAACTGCTATAACGGCAAGATGGTAATGGCGGTTCGACGCAGGTATTATGGGAGATTTCTGTCTATTATGTCACTTTCTCTTTGGAAACACAGAGATATGTCTGAATTTAGATAGGAATCTCCCACGATGCCTGCGTCTCTCCGCCTTTAAGCCCGATTCTAAGAGTGAATTTCGTGATTTTATCGAGTACTCATCGTCATTTTTACAGGTTTGTATGCAAGAATCAACTCTTGAATCCCCTATAGCAAAAGTTTGCTAGAGCCCCATTACAATCACTCGGTAATCGTGTAATAGATTAAAATCCCCATTTGCCCAAATTTGTTCTCAAGCCATGCACCACTTGAAGAGAAGACTTTGAGGTAATGTATTTAAAACAAATTGCAAGCACGGCAATGATTCATCACCGGCTATGATCGTAGAGTACTACAGATTGCCAGTGTCATCAAATGAACTAAAACTGGACTACTAAAAAGCGGGGGGTTCCAAATTATCGCAAAGATAATATGATTCAAAATAATTCTTCTGGTCGTTACAATGCGGCAGAAGTGATCTGAAATTTAGTTACTTCCGATTGGAAATAGATAATGGGATTAAAGTTAGTGGTCCGATTTAGAATGAGCAATACAATGGAATCATATTTTAATCTTGACAGCTGCGATGCATCATACATTTCAAGTGGGTGGGTGAAGATAACGACATTTGATGAATCTATTAACTATACTAGGTTACGGCAAAAAGGTACAATTTATAAAAGTGTCTTCATCGGATTCTAAGAATTACCTGCAAAGTTTTGTCTTTCTCTGACAACAGCCTCATTCTCGTGTGCACGCGTGTGTGTGTGTGTTTTTGTTTATTTTTGTATTTTAACATCACAGGTGGGTGATATATACACTTCAATCTTTTTGACAAGAGTCCTGGGGGCCGATAATTTACTTCATCGATGAACAGATCGTTAAGACTGTCTATGAGTGATGTTACTGGTCCAAAATTGTAAACTTGGCTGTTGCTATGGTTACCATCGTTTAAGTGCCTGTTTTTTAAAGCCATTCAATGAATAGCCTTTACATAAAGGGCACTTTAACGATGATTATCACAGCAACAGCCTTTACAAGTTAGGGCCAATTTCATCACACATAGACAGTCATAACGATCAGTACTTATCAATGAAGTAAATGATCGCCCCCTTTAAGTATGCAAGAGATGCGATTCAAGTGCTATTATTTTTCATCCATCTTACTTAATGTTCGATAGGGTCGCTAGATCGAGAGGTCGTAAGTTCGAATCCCACTGAAGGCAAACTTTCCCAGCGAACGCCAACAACTTCTGCATAACGAAATGCGTAAAACCCAAAGCCTTCGTAACTGAAACACGTACTTACTTCTGAAAAGTCTGGGGGTAATTAAAACGTGAGGTCCTAAGGGCGACCACAGAAATTCACCGCCCACATTAATTTGTCTATCTATATATCTATCTATCTATCTATCTATCTATCTATCTATCTATCTATCTATCTATCTATCTATCTATCTATCTATCTATCCATCCATCCATCCATCCATCCATCCATCCATCCATCCATCCATCCACCCATCCATCCATCCACCCATCCATCCATCCATCCATCCATCCATCCATACATCCATCCATCCATACATCCATCCATCCATCCATCCACCCATCTATCTATTTATTTATTTATTTATTTATTTATTTATTTATTTGTGTATTTGCTTACTTATTTATCTACTGACTCACATTTGTTCATCTATTCATCAATGGGTGTTGCACTTTTCTGCTATAGAGCGTTTTAAAATATAAATTCTTATGTAAAAAGCCGTAAAAATGACAATGGCAGCAAAAGAAAACACAAAAATTCATTAATCAACCTACAAATTGCGAAAAACACTAGACACTATTCACCCCTGTATCTTTCCACCGAGTTCACGATATTTCGCAGGATTAGCGAGGCACATTCAAATAATCATGGCCGACTGTCATCACAGCTGACTTCATAAAAACATAAACAGTGAACACTGATGGCGTTTTGTTTGAATTCTTACGTCTCAATATCCTCGATTCCTCACAATAGGTTGTGGAAGGTACGGAAACCGATATTTGTGTCGGAAATGATCAAAATGAAAATAAAACAAAGGAGTTCCAAGAATGATTATTGAAGTTGGACTCATGTGTTATTGCTCCATTTTGATACTTTTTCGACACAAATATCGGTTTCCGTACATGTCACACCCTATTGTGAGGAATTGCGGATACATACCTATAGAGACGTAAGAATTCAAACAGACGCAGACGCCGTCAGTGTTTACGGTTTATTTGTTTATGAAATCAGCTGTGATATCAGTCGGCCATGATTATTTGAATGTGCCGCGCTAATCCCGCGAAATATCGTACACGTGGTGGAAAGATACAGGGGTGAATAGTGTCTAGTGTTTTGTCGAAATTTGTGAGTTTATTAATGAATTTTGGTGTTTTCTGATGCTGCCGTTGTCTTTTTCACGGCTTTTTACAGATGAAATGATTCTTTAAAACGCTCTATCCGAAGATTGCAACAGACCCATTGTTTCTTTTATCAACCGTTCGTCTTACGTACGATAAAATTTGCTCCTTTTTTTCTCCCTTCTTGTCAATTATTTGTCCAATTTTACGTATTTACACATCCTGGTCGTAGAGAAGAAAGGATTACTCTAAGTCCTATTATAGGGCTAAGCTAAATAAAACAAAATCTCCCCCCCCTTTCTCTCTCTCTCTCTCTCTCTCTCTCTCTCTCTCTCTCTCTCTCTCTCTCTCTCTCTCTCTCTCTCTCTCTCTCTCTCTCTCTCTCTCTCTCGATCTATCCTTGTCTATGACTTCACCCAAGTTCCAAGTTTAAATGGAGACGTAAAGAGAAAGTTAATATATATCTCGTTGTCAGTGCGACGCATTGTCAAAATGAATCTACGATATATAGTTTTGATTTCTCAGTCAACTCGAAGTGACGAGATGTTTATGGAATACAAATCATTTCGACAATTGATGATGTAGTAAACGAACCAAATTATTCGACAATGGCAGTCGGGTACAAATAATAATAGATGGACAGTCCATACATGGTGATTGGTGACAAGGCTGCACTTTTTGAGTAGCTACTAGAGTAGACCTGTTTAACGTGTGACGTCACGAACAAAATTGGATCCAAAGAAATGCTCCATCTCACTCGCTCTCGTGGGGTTTTCCATAAGAAACAGGATGCAAATTTTCGAATGTAAATTTTGTGCTAGTAAACAACAAGTTCTCTCAGATTTCATTACACCATTGAATTCGACGTACCTTAAAATATAATCACGTTTCAACAAAATTTTCGAAACATGACGCATTTATTTACAAATAGTTTTTTCGAGGAAAACTCTGTGTTTTGTCCTTGTTTCACTCACAGTGTCTTAAGGGCTCAAAATTCAAGGATATGGGCCGATGAGCCCATATCCTTCGGCACCATCAGGTATCACATTGCGTGCAATACCTGGAGCAAGCATTGATATGAAGAGAGGCTAGGATGATTGAGTGTCATGGTGCATGGTGCATGGTGGGACGCCCATAAGAGACCGTGAGTAAGACAAAGACAGAACATAGGGCATAGTTCCATATAATTGTGATCGTAAATTCACTTGTCATGTTTCATAAACTATGTTGGCGTGGAAAGATACTTCAAGTACGTGGAATCTAACGTTGCAATAAAATTTGAGAAAAGTGGTTATTTCCTAACATGAAGTTGCATTCGAAAATTTGGATCTGATGAGAGTGAGGGAGATAGAGTATTTGTTTGGAACCGATTTTGATCGTGACGTCAACACCAAACAGACGTCTATCCAGAGGAAAATCATGCCACTCCAGGCGAGTGGTCAACCTCCTTTTAAATCTGTGTAAAACAATCGATTTTCCTAGAAGCGATTGATTCTTTTAAGAGTCGATTGTATTACACAGGTTTAAATGGAGAATGCTATTAAATATGATAACAAACTCTGATTCAATGAATCATCCCCCATAGCCCATAGGCGCATTTTTGAACGGGGCTAGTAAATCAAACAGTTATAATGCAACCGATTATGTTTTCTACGTCCTCCAAAATGCTTATAAGTACACTTGCTTCCACGAATTAATCCGCCGAAATACACTGCCCCGCAAAAAAACCAGCGCACCTGGCGCGCTGGATCATTCCGCTCGAAAATTCGTAAAAATTACAAAAGTTCAAACCGTCATAACTTTTGAACAAAAAAGCTGAAAATATTTCAAAGCCAGGGTCAAATTTCTCTTACTTTCTAGTTTTTTATACTTGAACTCAAATTTTCTGGTGGTCATTTTCACGCCCGTATGAAGAGTTTTTCCAAACCCTCGCGAAAACTGTTTTTTTGCAGCGCACATCTCTAAAAAGTTACTCAAACTTCTCACATATCTTTGGTCGAAACAAGCATAGATAGACAAAATCTGAAACATGCATCAGATTCCTCAGAGTCAGGACTTGGCTCCCTCAATTTTGTTTACAAAATTCTTTTAAGGTCGGAAAACGTCCTTTTCCGAGACCATGAAAAGACCGCTTCTGAACACACAGTTTTTCACATCCGCTTAAACATGCGAAAAGATGTTAAAAGTTCAAATAGTCTTAACTTTGGAACTAAAATAGCTAAAAATATTTAAAAAAAGGTTCGGATTCCTCATATAGTTTCTAGGTTTTGATGCTGGAAATCAAAATTTCAGCCGGTCATTTTCACGCCCGTGAGAAGAGTTTTTCCAAACCCTCACGAAATCCTCACGAATGTTTTTCCTTAGCGTGCTTTTGCTGCACAAAAAAATTCATTTTCCGACCTTCAAAAAATTTTGTATAGACAAAATTGAGGTAGCCAAGTCGAAAGCCCTGACTCTGAAAAATCTGATGCATGTTTCAGATTTTGTCTATCTACGCTACTTTTGACCAAAGAGATGCGAGAAATAAGAGTAATTTTTTAGAGATATGCTGCAAAAAAACAGTTTTAGCGAGGGTTTGGGAAAACTCTTATCACAGGTGTAAAAATTACCGACAGAAAATTTGAGTTACAACATCAAAAACTAGAAACTATAAGGAATCTGAACCTTGTTTTAAAATTTTTTTAGCGAATTCAGTTCAAAAGTTATGACGATTTAAAGGTTTAACATATTTTCGCATAATTGAGCGGGATGTGTAAACTGTGTGTTCAGAAGCGGTCTTTACATGGTCTCGGAAAAGTACATTTTCCGACCTTAAAAAAATTTTGCAGACAAAATTGAGGTAGCCAAGTTGAAAGCCCTGACTCTGAGAAATCTGAAGTTTGTTTCAGATTTTGTCTATCTATGCTAGTTTTGCCCAAAGATATGTCAGAAGTTTGAGTAATTTTTTAGAGATGTGCTGCAAAAAACAGTTTTCGCGAGGGTTTGGAAAAACTCTTCATACGGGCGTGAAAACAACCACAAGAAAAGTTGAGCTTAAATTTAAAAAAACTAGAAAGTACGAGAAATTTGACACTGGCTTTGAAATATTTTTAGCTCTTTTAGTTCAAAAGTTAAGACGGTTTGAACTTTTGTAATTCTTTCGCATTTTCGAGCGAAATGATCCAGCGCGCCAGGTGCGCCCGTTTTTTTGCGGGGCAGTGTAGATGCAGCTATCAAGAAGATATTACAGATTAAACGACGCATTTGAAGGTTGAAATCGCTTGAGTTCTTGACGAACCAATCAGAGGTTGAATACCCTCTTGTCTCAACTCTCTACAATCTACATACATGCAGGGACTCTAATCGAAACAATATATCGCTCTACTGAAACGTTCTATAAGTAGGAACCGATTCCATTCTCTCTGTTTCAGATTTAGACGCGACAAAGAAATTTCAAGGCGGATAAATGAAGCTGTCATGAGCACGATAAGTGGTGTAAATCAAACTGAAAAAGTCTGACGATAAGTTATACAAGTTTCGAGAGGATCATTGATAGGAAGGAGCATGATTGTCCTTGGGCGGGGCATCTTTTGGGCAGCTTTTGCTGTATTATCGGCTGTTCAACATTCAAAAGCTGAAATCCAAGGGAAGCAGCTGCTATTGACTGTTCCTCAACAAAGAGACTGGTACGAGACTACGATCATCTACGAGATATATCCGAGGTCGTTCAAGGATTCCAATGGAGACGGGGTCGGAGATTTAAAGGGTAGGTACCACGGTGTCCACGGTACCTAGATTTTATTTAATTTGAAAAGAACTGTCTGAAAAACATCTAAATGGGGCTCTTGCAAACTTTTGCTATAGAGGATTGAAGAGTTGGTTCTTGCACAAATAAAACCTGTAAAGATGACGATGAGTACATACTAAAACATCACGAGATTTACTCGCAGAATCGAGCTTATTGGCGGAGAGACGCAGGTATCATGGAAGACTCCTATCTAATTTGAGAAATATCTCAGTGTTTCCGTAGAGAAAGTGAAAAATTAGACAGGAATCTCCCACGATAAATGCCTCACAAAGTATTGAAAAATTAAATGTCTTTTTTGTAATACTGTCCACAATTTATCAGAGACGAAAGACAAAGTCAACACCCTTGGCTTTCTCATGCCGGAGGGTGTTGAATGGTGAGCACTCTCCTCTTAACTTCTCAGTCCACCCCCCTGCGTTTTCCGAATGTCACCGTTCAACACCCTCCGACATCAGAAGGGTGTTGACTGTTGTTTTGTTGAATCCGCGAGAATTCAGCGTGCTTCAAATCTGCCCTACCTACACGCAGTTTAGCGTAGTGCTCCACCTCTATTTTTCTCTGCAATTCATGCACCAAAATGTCATGAACAATTTTCAGGAGTAGCGTTTCGGCTAACTTTATAAACAGCATGTATAGTTATACGTATCTATAAAAGAAGGTTGATACAAATTCCTGCTTTAGAGTTTGTTTTTTTTTTTTTTTTTTTTTTTTTTTTTTTTTTTTTTTTTTTATACAAAGGTGCATAATTTTTGCCAAGGGTTGATAATTCAGAAGCCTGGTTCTTATTTGTTTTTTGATCGGTAAAGGAATTCATGAAAAACTCGACTACCTGCATAGTTTGGGGGTGGAAACCCTGTGGATTCAAACATTTTTCAAGTCACCAATGGTGGATTTCGGATACGACGTTACTGATTTCAGAGAGATAGAACCAATTTTCGGAACGATGGACGAGTTCAAGGAGCTGGTCAAAGCGATACATGACAAGGGTGAGTACTAAGTACATTATACAAGTAATTCGTACGCACTTACAAGTACTTGGGTGGATTTCAGCTTACAGTTTTTCATATTTCTACTCACTGCTTTTTCCTATTATGCTGATAAGGTATATACCTCAAACGAAAACATTTTCGGATTTTTCAATTTTTTTCTTTCTTTCTTCAGAATGTGAGTCTGGTGACGCTTTCTTACCCACCATTTTCTACCAACTAGTGAAAAAATTCCATTTTTCCCCGAATATTTACAAGTTTGAGGAATCGAATTAACTTAAAAGGTTTCCACATTAGTTTATCTTAATTTTTGCGTCCGTAACAGAGCAAATGCGGAGTAAAAGCCCGAAAATTCTAACTTTTCGGGAATTCTCGCTCCTGATTGGTCGACGCTGGCCGCGTAACGGCAAAGAACAAGGACCGCGTCCATCCCGAACATTTTTTTGGCCCTAACCTAATGCAAACTAACCTAACCGAGCATAGCATAACCTAACTTCATCTGACCTAACTTACCACTATTGCCACCAACGAGCTATACAGCGTAATAGAGCGAGGACTTATGAGACATAATATTGAAATTTCAAGGAGGCAGCCATGATCGAAATCTCTTATGGAATAAGAGGGCTCGGTTTGTCTGCCTCATATATTTTTGCCTTACAAAATAAGTTGTGATGAATCCAGTTGCACAGAAAAAAATGGACGTGCTCCAGACACAAACTTTCCGTGTTCTAGACTCGAATGTACACACCAGTACGGGAACGAGTTCTGAGCGCAATCTATTGAGGTAGAGTTTGCGTCTGAAACGCATCCCGTCGTGTCCAGAACCTGAAATGTTTGTGCTCTAAGCACGTTACGTGCTGGTGTGTTTATAGATCGTGTCTGGAGCACATCCTTTTTTTTCTGTGTGAGATTGGTTTTAAACGAAATTGCAAGTATTTGAGAGTGGCTATCCGGACATATAAATCGTTGTGTAATTGTTTCTTTTGAAAGGATTTGCACGATATAGAAAGTGACACATTACAGAAACAAGCAAAATGTTCTCACCTGGATTTACTTGTAATTAGAATTTCGTGTCCAGATATCAACTCAAAAACACTTGCACTTTACTTTAAAACCAATTTCCACTGGATTAATCACAATGTTTAATCTAAAGTTAACAAATATGAGGCAAACAAACGAGAATCAGATGGCCCATGCTGCAGGCTCACTTTATGATAGGACTTGAAACATGTATCAGCCTCTCTATTGCTACAACTTGTTGGTCACCCGAGAAACCGTTGGTTGCAACTTGTTCCAGGAATGAAACTATTGGTGGATTACATCCCTAATCACACGAGTAACGAAAGTGAGTGGTTTAAAAAGTCCATCGATGGCGACCCGTTCTATAAAGACTTTTACATCTGGGTTGATCCGAAAGGGTACGATAGCATTACGAAGAAGCCAGTGCCGCCGAATAATTGGGTAAGTCATACACGAATCGAAATCACGCCTATATCAAAATAAGATAGCGCTGCATAATACAGTAACTGGGTGCTGGTTCTTTCATTGTTCTAATAAATCAGGAAACTGAACTATGCAACTTGAACTACCTACAGAAAATCTACTTAAACTATACTTAAACTATGGAAATAGGTTTAAGACCAAAACCAGGGTCGCATTCGTTGAGAAATGTGAGTTCGCTAGCATTATTAGATTATTTAAATATGAGATAAGAAGCTGTAAAGAAAGATCTCCTCATAGGCAACAGCTGTTGGAGGAAAAAAGGAAATGTGGTTTGGAGGGGGGGGGGGGGGGCAAAAAAAAAAAGGCTTCTGAAAAAGTATGAAGAAAGAAGGGGAAATACTGGAAGGGAAAGCATCGAAAGGGGTATATCTCTAGGGGGGCTTTGGGCGGTATTTTAATGAGTCAACAGAGATTACTAACTACTAAGCCTAAGTCAACCATATAGTTCAAGTATAAAACTGATGCGAGGTTAAGAGAGCCGCGAGTACGTGAGAGAAAAGAGAAACTCGTTCAGTTCGGCTTTACAACTAAGCTCTTCGAAACTAGGCGATATAAAAAGAGGATATTATTGCGCCTGTCAAGTGAACGACGATGTTAACAGATGCTACTTCGTGTTGCGTCGTGTAAAATTGAAGGCGAATTATAACTGGTTCAAGACAGAGGTTCGCGAATGATATACTCACTAGCGGATTCAGGAGAATTTTTCCTTCTCTATTAGAATGCGTGTGTTAGGCAGTCACGTGAATTTCGCCCCCCCCCTCTTCTATCCTTTTCTACCACATGAAATCTGATGGGAAACGAAAGAGACGGGCGATTTCTTGGATCCGCTAGTGACGACATACTTAATACTTAACTTAATTCAACGGATTGTGAGCCCCAGAAAGTAATGTTCCGAAAATATTTTCTATCTTTTCACAGTTGAGTATCTTCGGCGGGCCGGCTTGGACATGGAATGAAAAACGGAAGCAGTTCTACTACAGGAAATTTACACCGGAACAACCGGATTTGGACTTCCGGAACCAAAAAGTTAAAGCAGCTATGGAAGTGAGTATTTCAGCTCAAAGTTCGAGTTCGGTGAAGATGAGATGAGATGAATATGATGTAAGAGTATCAACGCCGATTATTGGGTATTATAGACATTCTTGAGGTGCATCATGATTCAAGCTCATCAACGCAATTAATATAACTATTTTATCCGTGAATCAAATACCATTGGACCCTTTTCGTTTGTAAACAAACAGTGGCGTACACAGGGGGGCTAAAAGGGCTTAACCCCCCTCCCAGACCCCCGATTTTTGGGGGTATAGGGGAAGGGGGGAACAATTTTCAGTCAAACACTCATCAATCCTGTGTACGCCACTGTAAACAAATGTACGTAAACAAATGTGCAAAAATGCACATCCAATGGCGGCGCCCGTAGAGCCTAAAACTTATATACAATCAGAAATTGACTACCCTCTTGTCTCAGAGACAAAATAGCAACGGAACACTGACGGCTAAACTGCAGCAGAACTACGCTAAATTCTCGCTGATTAAAGAAAAAACAACAGTCAACGTAGCGGGGTGTTGACTGTTTAATGTTGAACACCCTTGACCCTCCTCTACACTTCCCAGCCTATCCCCCTGAGTCTACCGAATGTCACCGTTTAACACAATGCGACATCAAAAGGTGTTGACTGTTAGTTTATATGTTATTTTGTTGAATCCCCGAAAATTCAGTGAGCCTCAAATCTTCCCTCGGTATTTCAGCGTATATAGTGCTCCGTCTCTATTTGTCTCTGTCTCGTCTTATCTCTCCTCATAACAGGGACTCCAGTAGGCTGATTCTGCTTGTTTGGACGAGACGAAACGATACAGCAAGAATCGACCAATTCCATTGGTTTAAGTGGCGTCAAGTGACAGATTTGAAGTCATTCAACCGGGTATATAATGAACGGGTTAAAGAGTCGTTCTTTTCAAATTCATGACTCTTTAACCCGTTGGATGACTTCAAATCTATCACGTGACACCGTTCAAACCAATTGGATTGGTCGATTCTTACTATCTCGTCTCGTCCAAACGAGCAGAATCAGCCCCCAGCTCCGCAAGTAGCTGAAGCAAAATTTTGAAAAGGATCTATATCGAATGATATATGATTGCAGGACGTGCTTAAATTTTGGCTGGATATCGGAGTGGACGGATTTCGGGTGGATGCAATCCCGGCTCTGATCGAGGATAAATATCTGCGAGACGATCCGTGGAAATCCCCCGAATTGGTCAACTCGACAGAGTACAGCTCCCAGATTCATCTCTACTCGGACGAGCAACCGGAGACTTACGAAATCTGTCACGAGTGGCGACTGCTCCTGGACCAGTACAAGGAGAAGGACGGAAGGACTAGGTGAGAATGGGCCAACGCTAGAATTTAAGAGTTTAATTTCAAATTGAAATAAATCAATCAATTATTTCATCACTCTTGAAAAATTTCAACTCGCGTTTAAATGAAGCATCTTATGAGTTTAGGAGTGGATTATTATACGTGAGTTTCTATAGTGCTACCATCTTTAATTGTTAACGTTTTTACGTCTGAATTGACCCTTGAATTGCTTGTAGCAAAAGTGTACTGTACATTGTACAACAGCCCAGATATGAAGAACTATTTTAAAACTATTTTTAGAACATTTACAATATTTTAAAAACATTTTAATACAAATATTTTCAAAAAATTTTAACAAAAATATTTTCAAAATATTTTCAAAAGGCAAAAATATTTTTAAATGTTTTTAAAATATTTTAAAACATTTTAGTTAAAATATTTTAAAACATTTTAATTAAAATATTTTAAAAACATTTTAAAAATATTTTGACAACTAATTGGCATGAACACATCATGTTTTTTAAAAAAAATTAAAATATTTACAAAAGGTTACCGAAAACTTTTCGGCAAGATTTTCAAAATGTTTTTAACATATTTCTTTCATATCTGGGAGACCTGTTCTGATCCATCAAACGATTCAAATAATTCAGGTCTTTTGTCATAGATTTTGGCCTCTAACAGCTGATAAAACTTTAATTTTCTGTCAGAATGGGGCTGTTGCACACTTTTGCTGCAAGCAAATTAAGGGTTGATTCAGATGGGGAAAACTTGCGAAAATAACTATGGTAGCACGAAAAACTCGTAAAAAGAGTTTAGATGCTCGAGCGTGATGGCGGCGTTTGACACTAATAATTTCGTCAATCTTCCTATATGCTGGCAAGTAAGATTCACAGAGTAATCAGACGTACCAGCGGGGGCCGATCCTTCCTTGAAATCCCCGACTTTTGGATAGACTGGATTAGAATTGAAACCGGTGATTGGTAGAGGCGAGTCACGTGGTTGCCAAGTCTAATCAAAATGCGGAATTTATCTAATCGATTATTAGATGCTCAAAACTGCCCGATAACAAATTCGATCAATTCCGTATTATAATTAGACTTGGCTACTTGGCAACCACGTTACTTGTCTCCACCAGTCACTATATTTTCCATTATTATCCAGTCTATCCAAAAGTTGGGAATTTCAAGGATTGACCCGCAGAGTAGTGATCCATATCTGATTAATGGTACCGTGACACCTGATGGTGACACCGGTGTCAAAGGAAAGTCGTCTCTTATTGGTCACTTCTTGATGGAGCGACAGTATTATTAGATGGGAATCTACTATTATTAAAGCTGACATTACGCTCGCGCATTTAAAAGCAATTTATGAGTTTAGGAGTGGATTTCGTGGTGCTGCTATCGAAATTTGTGTAGGTCTTAACATCTGAATCGACCATTAAATTTAGCGAAACTGTGCAACAGTCCCATTTCCAGACTTCGTCAGTGGCGGCTCGTGCAATTTCGTAACAATATCTTTCTTCCATTTAACTCAATGTAAAACAATCGAATGCTGGTAGAGCGCTGCTCCACTATAGGATCGATTGTTTACCCTGGTAAAAGTGTTCCATGAAAGTCCGTGACCAAAATTCCGTGGGCAACTATTATTTTTCCATGAACTTAATGGAAAATCTTATGGAATGGGGCTATTGCACACTTTTGCTATAAGCGATTTAATAGCCGATTCTGGTTTAAAAACCTCCAAAAATAACGATGGCAGCACTAAAAACTTCCAAAATCCACTCCTAAACTCAATAAACGCAGTTATTTGCGCGAGCGTAATGGTGGCCGAGGGCAGTAACAATGGGAGATTCCCACCTAACAATACTGTAACTCTATCAAGAAGTGGCCAATAAGAAACTACTTTCATTTGACACCGGTGTCACTAGTTGTCACGGTACCATTCATCGGATGTGGGTCACTACTCTGATGACTAATTACTCTGTGAATCATCCTTGTCAGCATAGAGAGCGTGACGAAATTAAGCTAGGAATCTCCCATTTTTACTCCCCTTCGGCCACCATTACGCTCGCGCGAATAAAAGCGTTTATTGATTTTGGTTCCAGGTGATTATTTCCGAAACAGGGAACCACGTTTCGTCCAAAAAAGCCCAAACATCTTATTGTTTGTTTAAGACTAATGTCCAATAAACAGCAAATTGAAAAGCCCAAAACCCTTTGCAAGCAAAAAATTTCCCAGGAAAATTCCCTGAAATTTCGCTGACTTTTCAATTTATCCCGAAATTGATACGAATTCCCGTAAGCCGAAAATGAGTGCTTATTTGAGGCAGAGAGAGATATCACTCGTGCTTCAGTTCAGCTAAACTAAGCTTACCCGGGGAAAGAATAACCCATAATTTATTGCTTCAATTTTAAAATATCTGCTTTTTTAATTCCTTGAAAATTTTGAAAGGTGCGAACGTTTTGGGAAATTTTGTGATTTACTATGTTTATTTGAAAACGGACATTTCAGGGACTTTCAAAGCGGACTATATGGCTTCCATTGGGAAATTACGAATCTGGAAAAGTCTGTGGAATCACCTTAAGAGTGGATTTCGGAAGTTTTTAGTGCTGCCATTGTTATTTGTGGAGGGTTTTTTACACCAGAATCGACTATTAAATCGCTTATAGCAAAAGTGTGTAACGGAACGGAAGTGTGCCCACGGAACTCGATGAAATGTTATGGAAAAATAATATTTTGCGGACGGAATATGGAAATTCGTGGAAGACTTTTACTCGGCTTTTACATAAACTCTAATGGAAGAAAAACATTGTTGCCAAATTGCAGGAGCCTCCACTGGACTTTGTCCCGGTGTTTTGTCCGTCCGATCTGATCCCTCTAATCCTTTAGCAAGTTTCTTCCCAAGAGGCAACTTGATTCAATATTAGAATTTTCATAAATTAATTTATTAATGCATCCATTTATTTTCCTTTTCTTGATGACTACGAGTTCAGGATCATGGTCGTGGAGACATATCAAGACATAGACAAGTTGATGCAGTACTTCGGCAACGAGACGTACAAAGGCGTTCATTTCCCGTTCTACTTCGGATTCATCCGGATGAGTTTCCTTGCGAACGCGACCGTTTTGGACTACTTTATACACGCTTTCATGGATAAACTGCCGGCCAACGGAGTGCCTAACTGGGTGGTAAGGTCACTTTTCACACTTTACAGAGTACAGAGTACAGAGTGACTGAGTGACGCAATAGCCTAGTTTATGCCACAGATCTCAACCCGCACGGAGAAAAATTTCTGATTCAAATTACGGAACGTAGGAAGAAATTGGGGTAAAAAGAAATTCCCTTTAAAATAATAAGACTTATTAAGGTAGGTGACCCAAAGGTCAAAGGTGGCCCGGCTCTTAAGGTGGCCCACCCCAGCTTATATCAGTTAATTACACGAATTGACGATAAATGGCGTTAGTGCTGAGTAGCAGGATGCTATCGCTTCTCCCACTCCAAAAATCCAGAGCACCAGGCGATTCAGTCGGCGCGGAACAGTGCAACGTCCATTTTCGCAGGTCTTCAGCTAATTTCCACGGAAGTAAACAATCGTAAAAGCTAAGCCCTTAAATTGATTCCACCTTTGACTTTCAATTCATCATAATCATTATAATTTCTGGTGAAACTACGGTCTAGATTCCGTTTTCGAACGATAAAACAGCATTTGAATACTTATTAATGAAATTTAAAGGGGGGTGTACACCTCTAGGTACATCAAAAATATGAGGGGTGGCCACCTTAGGTGCATGTTTTGCGCGATGTCAAAACTCTACTTTTTTTCAAACGCAAAAAAAACCTCAAAAACAAGCAAATTTTAAAAAAATGAAATTAACGTATGATAGCCAACTGTCTGAATAGTAAATTGACATATTTAGTTTTTTTTTTATCTCTCATGACTTATACGAGCATATTGGCCCCAAGCATAGGTATGGCCACCTTTGGGTCACTTACCTTATTGATTCAACCAGTATCCTTATTGATCCGCAACGATTTTTTCTTGTGATTTTTCTGAATCATCAGAACGTTCAATTGGACCAATGATAATTCTGGTTGAATCGATAAGAATTCTTATTATTTTAAAGGGAATTTCTTTTCACCCCAATTTCTTCCTACGTTCCGTAATTTCAATCAGAAATTTTTTCTCTTTGCGGGTTCACGAACCTGGGTGTGATTACTCTATTGGTAACTATAACTTAATTTAACATGATTAATTATGATACTTTATTGAATGGTTAATAATATTGACGGTTTATCAAATTAAAGAATCATCACGTTAGTTGATACGTTCTGTTAAAACGACTATCTTCAATTTCCCGCCCAAAAAGTACTCGGAGTGGTTTGAAAAGCTGATTCTCATAGAGATGCATGGGAGCCTGCATTCACTAGCCGTTAACTCTTCCGACATAACTGCAATGGAATTGCCTACCTCCGAGAATGAAGGCGATTTAAGTTATCTTCGAACTCACAACACAACTGCCCCTTGTTCAGTAGTTAACTATTTCGACATAGCTGCAGTGGAGTTGCCTAGCTCAAAAATTAAAGGCAATCGCTAGGATATATGGCTCTGCTAAAACAGTCTCTTACGCGACTTGAATGCCTTTTGACAGGTTAGTAACCACGATGTTCCTCGATTCACGTTTCGGATCGACACCGAGTTCTCGGACGCGATGATGATGGTGGAGCTCATGTTGCCGGGCGTGGCGAGCATCTACTACGGCGATGAGATCGGGATGCAGGACGTGCGAATTCGGCCGGACCAGAGCCAAGATCGGGCTGGCACTGGGCTCACCAAGTTCTGGTGGTCCCGAGATTGGGCCAGAGCACCAATGCAATGGGACGACACACGAAATTCCGGTAAACTTCCAACAGATTACATTTCATCATTATTCAACATTCAACATTCAACGCTAACCAGCATCAATCATCATAGACTGTTCTATAGTACAGCGAAAAATCGTATCGATTCCCGTCCGAGGACCTCTGGTTCCAAACAAACTCTGATTCAACCTATTTTCCCCATAAGCGCATTTTTTAACGGAAATTTAGGCTATTAAATCAAACAATGGGACTCTTGCAAACTTTTAATACAGGGGATAGAACAGTTGATTCTTGCATAAAAACCTGTGAAAATGACGATGAGTACAGTAATAAATCACGAAATTCACTCTCAGAATCGCACTAAATGGTGGGAAAGACGCAGTTATCATGGGAGATTACTATCTAAATGGAGCGAAATCTGTGTGTTTCCTCAGATAAAGTGACAAATTAGACAGGAATCTTCCATGATACCGGCGTTGAACCCCCATTACGATCTTGCCGTTATAGCAGTTATGTGAGTTTATTCCTGAATTTTAGACTTACTCAGTGTGATTTTCGTGATTTCCGCTGGTCTATACCTACATCAGATTGGACTACTTATTTACTTGCTTATAGCAAAAGTTTGCAAGAGCCCCATTAATGCGACCTTTTTGCGATTGTGAATTTTATGTCCTTAAAAATACTTATTTATGCCTGGTTTCTGCGACTAAAACTGCCGAAATCAACAACATGTTACAGATTGAACAATGCATTGGAGGTTGGAATCACCCAAACGTTATCGTTGATGTTGTTGTTGTGGAATTGGAGGGATTTCGGGCGATTCTAACCTACAAATGCAACGTTTAATCTGTAACATATTATTGATTTCGGCAGTTTTAGTCAAGGAACCAGGCATGATTAAGCATTTGAGGATGTAGAATGCATAATCGCAAAAAGTTTGCAATAATTGTTTGAATAGCCTAAATTTCCGTTCAAAAGTTCGCTTATGGGGAAATTACATTGAACCAGAGTTTGTTTGGAACCAGAGGCCTTCGAACGGCTAATCGATATGATAAATCGCTCTACTAAAACAAACAGTCTGTAGAAGCGTTCACTCCAACCTTTTTACTTCAAGTATATTTTACTTAGTAGCCGGGCTCGGTTCGTCACTGTACAATCAAATGGGTGTCCGCCACCTTTGGTTTCGAATTTCGTGACCCGGTTACGATTTTCGAAACCTACCTAGCGAGGTAGGTTACAAATTCGTGACCAGGTCACGAAAATCTGGAATATAGGAATAATTTTAATCGGTACATTATATTTATCTACTATCGACATGGCCAAACACAGTCCAAACACAGAATCAAAGATATTAAAGGCTGTTTTATGCTTCAATCACATGTACCTACCTAACAAGAGTGAGAACATTTTGAATTAAAATAGGCCAAAACATATTTTCGTAAAAAAAATAACCTAACTCGCCATCGCGATGACAAAGCAAAATACGGCTAATTTTGGATTCTTACGCTTTAACGACATAGATGTCCGCCCCTTATGAATACAAAACAAGGGTCCCTGGACACAAACAAGGATTTTTTTTTATTTTCATTGGACCTGTAATCGCGTGAGTAGCGCATGATCGACTGATATTGACCTGCCGAGTTCGAATTTGGCACTAGTTTTGATCAAAATATTCTAGATTTTTCACAATTTAAACTTTATCGTGAACCATGTTTAAAAGTAGAATATGCGTAAAATCAGGACGAGTTAAGAAGAAAATAATATCATTTTTGACATCAGCGTCCCAAATACTATGGATTAGCATAATTTTAATGTAATTAACAAGAAAATTCATTGAAATACAGTAAAATTTACTTAAAAATAACACTGATGTATGGTGCTGTTCGCGGACAGTTATGTCGTTAAAGTGGCCTACTTCTAATTTTGGACTTGGTTAATTGTTGATAATGTTGATAATGTTGATAGGTTTCTCGTCAGCTCGTAAGCCATGGTTGCCGGTGAGCCCCGAATACTGGCGGAAGAACGTGAAGCTACAGGAACGAGATCCGCACAGTCACCTCAACAGCTTCAAACGTCTCGTGCAGCTGAGGAAAGGTCCGGTCGGGAGGGACGGAACACTCACGACCTGCGTTGTCACGCCCTGGATACACATGTTCGTAAGGTGAGTTCATCGGTCATTCACGCGTCTTTCTTCACTCCTCAACTTTCAGGTGCACACGAACACACACGGATAGATAGATATATGTTGTAGACGAATCGCGAAGTGTCCAACACCGTTTTGACAAATCCCGAAATGAAGAAAAAAATTCGGGTTTTTGTCTACAACGGATACATACCAAGGTTATAAATTAAGGTATGCTCAGAAAACACGGCGACTCCGGCCGCGGCATCGCCAGAATTCATCTTCGGGAGTCGTCGGGCGACTCTGTGTCGCGCTCGGTGTTTTCTGCTTTTTTCGGTCATCTTGGCTCCAAAAAGTTTGAACTGCGCGCCAAGTCAGAAGAGCATATCTTGTTAATGTATAACCTTGGATACACATTATAAACAGCTTTTCACCCAAAGATTGCTTACAATTATGGTTACGTTGCACTCGATACTTTAAACCCTCTGGATGAAAATTTAACCAGGAATTAAAGCTTAGCAATGTCACTGAGAAGTTTTGAATTAAATTTATTGGTCGAAAACGAAGGTTACCTTGATAATTTTCCTGCACTAATTTTTGGCCATACTTTTTTTCGATCTCAAACCATATTGCATTGGATGCCTTGTACATCAAACTTTAAGGTGAGGAAGTGTGGAGACGCGTGCCTAAGCGTAGAGAAGGGAGGAGAAGTATGAAAAAGTGAGATTAAACGTGACTAAGCGTGACTAAGCGTGACTAAGCGTGACTATGCGGGACGAAGAGTGACTATGCAGAGGGACGGTAAACACTGAATCGATAAAGGGGCCAAATGCTGGGTTTTGGGGACATCACCTTTTTGCCCATGTTGCATCAACATGAGTTGCCAGTAAAGCGGCCCCAGTTTCAAAAGATATGAAAACCCTTGATAGCGATCGACTCTATTTGCCAAGCTGAATCGATAGAGTGGTCACAAGGTGGGTTTTGGTGACATCACATTTTTGCCCATGTTGTGCACAGGTATGAGTTGCCAGTGAAGGCGCTCCAGTTTCAAAAGATATAAAAACCCTTGAGAGCGATCGGCTCCATTTTCCAAGCTGAATCGATAGAGGGGTCACAAGCTAGGTTTTGGGAACATCACATTTTTGCCCATGTTGTGCACAGCTATGAGTTGCCAGTGAAGGCGCTCCAGTTTCAAAAGATACAAAAACCCTTGAGAGCGATCGGCTCCATTTTCCAAGCTGAATCGATAGAGGGGTCACAAGCTAGGTTTTGGGAACATCACATTTTTGCCCATGTTGTGCACAGCTATGAGTTGCCAGTGAAGGCGCTCCAGTTTCAAAAGATATAAAACCCTTGAGAGCGATCGGCTCCATTTTCCAAGCTGAATCGATAGAGGGGTCACAAGCTAGGTTTTGGGGACATCACATTTTTGCCCATGTTGTGCACAGCTATGAGTTGCCAGTGAAGGCGCTCCAGTTTCAAAAGATATAAAAACCCTTGAGAGCGATCGGCTCCATTTTCCAAGCTGAATCGATAGAGGGGTCACAAGCTAGGTTTTGAGGACATCACATTTTTGCCCATGTTGTGCACAGCTATGAGTTGCCAGTGAAGGCGCTCCAGTTTCAAAAGATAAAAAACCCTTGAGAGCGATCGGCTCCATTTTCCAAGCTGAATCGATAGAGGGGTCACAAGCTAGGTTTTGGGAACATCACATTTTTGCCCATGTTGTGCACAGCTATGAGTTGCCAGTGAAGGCGCTCCAGTTTCAAAAGATATAAAAACCCTTGAGAGCGATCGGCTCCATTTTCCAAGCTGAATCGATAGAGGGGTCACAAGCTAGGTTTTGGGAACATCACATTTTTGCCCATGTTGTGCACAGCTATGAGTTGCCAGTGAAGGCGCTCCAGTTTCAAAAGATATAAAACCCTTGAGAGCGATCGGCTCCATTTTCCAAGCTGAATCGATAGAGGGGTCACAAGCTAGGTTTTGGGAACATCACATTTTTGCCCATGTTGTGCATATCCATGAGTTGCCAGTGAAGGCGCTCCAGTTTCAAAAGATATAAAAACCCTTGAGAGCGATCGGCTCCATTTTCCAAGCTGAATCGATAGAGGGGTCACAAGCTAGGTTTTGGGAACATCACATTTTTGCCCATGTTGTGCATATCCATGAGTTGCCAGTGAAGGCGCTCCAGTTTCAAAAGATATAAAACCCTTGAGAGCGATCGGCTCCATTTTCCAAGCTGAATCGATAGAGGGGTCACAAGCTAGGTTTTGGGAACATCACTTTTTGCCCATGTTGTGCACAGCTATGAGTTGCCAGTGAAGGCGCTCCAGTTTCAAAAGATATAAAAACCCTTGAGAGCGATCGGCTCCATTTTCCAAGCTGAATCGATAGAGGGGTCACAAGCTAGGTTTTGAGGACATCACCTTTTTGCCCATGTTGTGCATATCCATGAGTTGCCAGTGAAGGCGCTCCAGTTTCAAAAGATATAAAAACCCTTGAGAGCGATCGGCTCCATTTTCCAAGCTGAATCGATAGAGGGGTCACAAGCTAGGTTTTGGGAACATCACATTTTTGCCCATGTTGTGCACAGCTATGAGTTGCCAGTGAAGGCGCTCCAGTTTCAAAAGATATAAAAACCCTTGAGAGCGATCGGCTCCATTTCTCAAGCTGAATCGATAGAGGGGTCACAAGCGGGGTTTTGAGGACATCACCTTTTTGCCCATGTTGTGCACAGCATGAGTTGCCAGTGAAGGCGCTCCAGTTTCAAAAGATATAAAACCCTTGAGAGCGATCGGCTCCATTTTCCAAGCTGAATCGATAGAGGGGTCACAAGCTAGGTTTTGAGGACATCACTTTTTGCCCATGTTGTGCACAGCTATGAGTTGCCAGTGAAGGCGCTCCAGTTTCAAAAGATATAAAAACCCTTGAGAGCGATCGGCTCCATTTTCCAAGCTGAATCGATAGAGGGGTCACAAGCTAGGTTTTGGGAACATCACATTTTTGCCCATGTTGTGCATACATGAGTTGCCAGTGAAGGCGCTCCAGTTTCAAAAGATATAAAACCCTTGAGAGCGATCGGCTCCATTTTCCAAGCTGAATCGATAGAGGGGTCACAAGCTAGGTTTTGAGGACATCACATTTTTGCCCATGTTGTGCACAGATATGAGTTGCCAGTGAAGGCGCTCCAGTTTCAAAAGATATAAAAACCCTTGAGAGCGATCGGCTCCATTTTCCAAGCTGAATCGATAGAGGGGTCACAAGCTAGGTTTTGGGAACATCACATTTTTGCCCATGTTGTGCACAGCTATGAGTTGCCAGTGAAGGCGCTCCAGTTTCAAAAGATATAAAAACCCTTGAGAGCGATCGGCTCCATTTTCCAAGCTGAATCGATAGAGGGGTCACAAGCTAGGTTTTGAGGACATCACATTTTTGCCCATGTTGTGCACAGATATGAGTTGCCAGTGAAGGCGCTCCAGTTTCAAAAGATATAAAAACCCTTGAGAGCGATCGGCTCCATTTTCCAAGCTGAATCGATAGAGGGGTCACAAGCTAGGTTTTGAGGACATCACCTTTTTGCCCATGTTGTGCATATCCATGAGTTGCCAGTGAAGGCGCTCCAGTTTCAAAAGATATGAAAACCCTTGAGAGCGATCGGCTCCATTTTCCAAGCTGAATCGATAGAGGGGTCACAAGCTAGGTTTTGAGGACATCACCTTTTTGCCCATGTTGTGCACAGCTATGAGTTGCCAGTGAAGGCGCTCCAGTTTCAAAAGATATAAAAACCCTTGAGAGCGATCGGCTCCATTTTCCAAGCTGAATCGATAGAGGGGTCACAAGCTAGGTTTTGGGAACATCACTTTTTGCCCATGTTGTGCATATCCATGAGTTGCCAGTGAAGGCGCTCCAGTTTCAAAAGATATAAAACCCTTGAGAGCGATCGGCTCCATTTTCCAAGCTGAATCGATAGAGGGGTCACAAGCTAGGTTTTGGGAACATCACATTTTTGCCCATGTTGTGCACAGTATGAGTTGCCAGTGAAGGCGCTCCAGTTTCAAAAGATATGAAAACCCTTGAGAGCGATCGGCTCCATTTTCCAAGCTGAATCGATAGAGGGGTCACAAGCTAGGTTTTGAGGACATCACATTTTTGCCCATGTTGTGCACAGCTATGAGTTGCCAGTGAAGGCGCTCCAGTTTCAAAAGATATAAAAACCCTTGAGAGCGATCGGCTCCATTTTCCAAGCTGAATCGATAGAGGGGTCACAAGCTAGGTTTTGGGAACATCACATTTTTGCCCATGTTGTGCATATCCATGAGTTGCCAGTGAAGGCGCTCCAGTTTCAAAAGATATAAAAACCCTTGAGAGCGATCGGCTCCATTTTCCAAGCTGAATCGATAGAGGGGTCACAAGCTAGGTTTTGAGGACATCACATTTTTGCCCATGTTGTGCACAGCTATGAGTTGCCAGTGAAGGCGCTCCAGTTTCAAAAGATATGAAAACCCTTGAGAGCGATCGGCTCCATTTTCCAAGCTGAATCGATAGAGGGGTCACAAGCTAGGTTTTGGGAACATCACATTTTTGCCCATGTTGTGCATATCCATGAGTTGCCAGTGAAGGCGCTCCAGTTTCAAAAGATATAAAAACCCTTGAGAGCGATCGGCTCCATTTTCCAAGCTGAATCGATAGAGGGGTCACAAGCTAGGTTTTCGGGACATCACATTTTTGCCCATGTTGTGCACAGCTATGAGTTGCCAGTGAAGGCGCTCCAGTTTCAAAAGATATGAAAACCCTTGAGAGCGATCGGCTCCATTTTCCAAGCTGAATCGATAGAGGGGTCACAAGCTAGGTTTTGAGGACATCACCTTTTTGCCCATGTTGTGCATATCCATGAGTTGCCAGTGAAGGCGCTCCAGTTTCAAAAGATATAAAACCCTTGAGAGCGATCGGCTCCATTTTCCAAGCTGAATCGATAGAGGGGTCACAAGCTAGGTTTTGGGAACATCACATTTTTGCCCATGTTGTGCACAGCTATGAGTTGCCAGTGAAGGCGCTCCAGTTTCAAAAGATATAAAAACCCTTGAGAGCGATCGGCTCCATTTTCCAAGCTGAATCGATAGAGGGGTCACAAGCTAGGTTTTGGGAACATCACATTTTTGCCCATATTGTGCACAGCTATGAGTTGCCAGTGAAGGCGCTCCAGTTTCAAAAGATATAAAACCCTTGAGAGCGATCGGCTCCATTTTCCAAGCTGAATCGATAGAGGGGTCACAAGCTAGGTTTTGGGAACATCACTTTTTGCCCATGTTGTGCATATCCATGAGTTGCCAGTGAAGGCGCTCCAGTTTCAAAAGATATAAAAACCCTTGAGAGCGATCGGCTCCATTTTCCAAGCTGAATCGATAGAGGGGTCACAAGCTAGGTTTTGGGAACATCACATTTTTGCCCATGTTGTGCACAGGTATGAGTTGCCAGTGAAGGCGCTCCAGTTTCAAAAGATATAAAAACCCTTGTTAGCGATCGGCTCCATTTTCCAAGCTGAATCGATAGAGGGGTCACAAGCTAGGTTTTGGGAACATCACATTTTTGCCCATGTTGTGCACAGCTATGAGTTGCCAGTGAAGGCGCTCCAGTTTCAAAAGATATAAAAACCCTTGAGAGCGATCGGCTCCATTTTCCAAGCTGAATCGATAGAGGGGTCACAAGCTAGGTTTTGAGAACATCACATTTTTGCCCATGTTGTGCATATCCATGAGTTGCCAGTGAAGGCGCTCCAGTTTCAAAAGATATAAAAACCCTTGAGAGCGATCGGCTCCATTTTCCAAGCTGAATCGATAGAGGGGTCACAAGCTAGGTTTTGGGAACATCACATTTTTGCCCATGTTGTGCACAGCTATGAGTTGCCAGTGAAGGCGCTCCAGTTTCAAAAGATATAAAACCCTTGAGAGCGATCGGCTCCATTTTCCAAGCTGAATCGATAGAGGGGTCACAAGCTAGGTTTTGGGAACATCACATTTTTGCCCATGTTGTGCATATCCATGAGTTGCCAGTGAAGGCGCTCCAGTTTCAAAAGATATAAAAACCCTTGAGAGCGATCGGCTCCATTTTCCAAGCTGAATCGATAGAGGGGTCACAAGCTAGGTTTTGGAACATCACATTTTTGCCCATGTTGTGCATATCCATGAGTTGCCAGTGAAGGCGCTCCAGTTTCAAAAGATATAAGAACCCTTGAGAGCGATCGGCTCCATTTTCCAAGCTGAATCGATAGAGGGGTCACAAGCTAGGTTTTGGGAACATCACTTTTTGCCCATGTTGTGCACAGCTATGAGTTGCCAGTGAAGGCGCTCCAGTTTCAAAAGATATGAAAACCCTTGAGAGCGATCGGCTCCATTTTCCAAGCTGAATCGATAGAGGGGTCACAAGCTAGGTTTTGAGGACATCACATTTTTGCCCATGTTGTGCACAGCTATGAGTTGCCAGTGAAGGCGCTCCAGTTTCAAAAGATATAAAAACCCTTGAGAGCGATCGGCTCCATTTTCCAAGCTGAATCGATAGAGGGGTCACAAGCTAGGTTTTGAGGACATCACCTTTTTGCCCATGTTGTGCACAGCTATGAGTTGCCAGTGAAGGCGCTCCAGTTTCAAAAGATATAAAAACCCTTGAGAGCGATCGGCTCCATTTTCCAAGCTGAATCGATAGAGGGGTCACAAGCTAGGTTTTGGGAACATCACATTTTTGCCCATGTTGTGCACAGCTATGAGTTGCCAGTGAAGGCGCTCCAGTTTCAAAAGATATAAAAACCCTTGAGAGCGATCGGCTCCATTTTCCAAGCTGAATCGATAGAGGGGTCACAAGCTAGGTTTTCGGGACATCACCTTTTTGCCCATGTTGTGCATATCCATGAGTTGCCAGTGAAGGCGCTCCAGTTTCAAAAGATATAAAACCCTTGAGAGCGATCGGCTCCATTTTCCAAGCTGAATCGATAGAGGGGTCACAAGCTAGGTTTTGAGGACATCACATTTTTGCCCATGTTGTGCACAGCTATGAGTTGCCAGTGAAGGCGCTCCAGTTTCAAAAGATATAAAAACCCTTGAGAGCGATCGGCTCCATTTTCCAAGCTGAATCGATAGAGGGGTCACAAGCTAGGTTTTGGGAACATCACATTTTTGCCCATGTTGTGCACAGCTATGAGTTGCCAGTGAAGGCGCTCCAGTTTCAAAAGATATAAAAACCCTTGAGAGCGATCGGCTCCATTTTCCAAGCTGAATCGATAGAGGGGTCACAAGCTAGGTTTTGAGGACATCACCTTTTTGCCCATGTTGTGCATATCCATGAGTTGCCAGTGAAGGCGCTCCAGTTTCAAAAGATATAAAAACCCTTGAGAGCGATCGGCTCCATTTTCCAAGCTGAATCGATAGAGGGGTCACAAGCTAGGTTTTGGGAACATCACATTTTTGCCCATGTTGTGCATATCCATGAGTTGCCAGTGAAGGCGCTCCAGTTTCAAAAGATATAAAGAACCCTTGAGAGCGATCGGCTCCATTTTCCAAGCTGAATCGATAGAGGGGTCACAAGCTAGGTTTTGGGAACATCACATTTTTGCCCATGTTGTGCACAGCTATGAGTTGCCAGTGAAGGCGCTCCAGTTTCAAAAGATATGAAAACCCTTGAGAGCGATCGGCTCCATTTTCCAAGCTGAATCGATAGAGGGGTCACAAGCTAGGTTTTGAGGACATCACCTTTTTGCCCATGTTGTGCATATCCATGAGTTGCCAGTGAATAGTTATGTTGGTTTGGATCTATTGATTGCAAACTTTTGCAGCAGCATTTTGGAAGGTCGATTCTTATGTCAAATCGCATAAAAATCACAAAAAGTCTCCAAATCCACTCATAGACCCACCCGTTTGAAAGAAAAGCCTAAGATTGCGGTCAAATGGGCGAATGAACCCTGCATATACAATATACATACATTACGAGCAACAAAGATGCCCGACGACGGCATTCGACAAGTAAGTACTTGTCCGGCGTTTCCTTTTCACAATGGAGCAGTTGCAAAGGTCTGAATTATTGTGTTTTTTATAAAGAAAATGAAAGTACTTGATGATCTGAGAACAAAGATGCTACTGGTTTCTAATTAAGTCCCATTGTTCCGGAGATGGGATTTTGGCCCAAAATACATTGTTTTAAATGGGAATTCCGCGTAGTGACGTCACTACGCCCACGATTTTTTACAACTTTACATGTGTGTATCTCCAAAACCGGGACACTTGTGAAAAAACCAAAGGCACCATTGTTCTCAGCTCATCAAGTACTATCATATTCTTCATAAAAAACAAAACATTTTAGACCCTTGCAACTGCCCCATTCGGACAAATCGACAAAAAACGTGATGTACTAGCGGGAACAAAGATACCTGGCCAGAGTATGCAACACGCAACACATCTAATACACGTGTTGAATGGTATGCTGTGTATTGCTTATTGCATACCCTGGCTAGGTATCTTTGTCTCCGCTAGTACAGTCGGCGAGTTAAATAAAGTCAGTCAACGCCTTATATTTTCGCTCAGCTATGCAACCTTCAGTACTTGTCACAATGAATTTAAGCATTGCAGGTTGCCTACCTGTGCCAAAATCTAAGGCGTCGAGTGTGTCATTATAATACATGTACATATAATTTGCCGACTGTACTTAGATTCACCATAGCAATCACAAACAGTAACGAGAAAGTAAAATTGACGGAAGAAAACACAGAGAATGTCACGTAATGGAGGTACTCAATACTCATGGACCATCGTCATGAGGAGAGGAAGTGAGATGCTTGTTCATTCTAACCAACAACATAAATTGCTGCGTCGCGTCGTCGGCCATCGTTAATTATTAATGTGCAAATATGCTCGTGGTGCGCAGCATGCAGGGACGCAGGGTAGATTCGCCCACTTGGCCGCCGTCTTGTACTTCCTTTGAATGCCTTTTGTGGGTTTATGAGTAGACTTTGAGACTTTTTGGTGCTTACAATGTGATTTTTACGCGAGTTTACTTACAAATTGAACCTCCATAATGCTCCAGCGAAAGTTTGCAACAGACCCATTTGATTAGTTATTCCCTTATCCTCGCCACTTATTTTTCAGATCATTGGAGAACGAGCCTCCTGTGGTGGTCATAGTCAACGTTGGGTCAGAGGACGAGGTGGTATGCGCAAAGAGATGCCGCGCATACCCTCTGCCCGCTAATTTATTGGTTCACACGGGCAGTGACAACTCAGGTTTCATTACGGGGTGAGTACTCACACGATTCATTCATAGTTATTTAATATAAAACTGAGATCATATTTTTCTATTTTTCTTTTTCTTTTTTCTTTTTTCTTTTTTAAGTTTTCTGGAGGTTGCAGCCAGTGGCGTAGCGTGCAACTTGGCAACGTTGCAGTTCGCCTATTTAAACCCTTGTAAAAGATCGAACTATTGGGTGTTCGGTGAACACCTTTGCATTTGATCTTTTACAAGGGTTTAAATGGACATTGTACAACGTTGCCAAATTGCACGCTTCGCCACTATGGTTGCAGCTAAGGTAAAGATTAGCCGTCAATTGAAATTGGTCTTCGCTGACCTCCGTGATGTGGTGGTCAGCGGCCCTGGCCACTAACCCGAAGGTCCACGGTTCGAATCCCGGTCCGCGCGTTGAAAAGATCTGATGGTCTCAGATCTTTCTTCCACTTCGGAAAGGCATGGATGTTCACCCCCCCCCCCCCCCACCCAACTAACACAATGAACAAATGAACTCTACAATGGCTGTGAGCCCAGTAAGGGTTTAATGCCAATAAACCGCTTATTGTTAGAAAAAGAAAAATGCCTCCCGGCAGGCCGGTAAGACGAAGTAGATTCCATGCTTGGTTAAATCATTCTTTCACAAATTTAAACATAGGTTACAATTTTTGTTGAATTTTTCTCTGAATTTTTCTTTTTTATTTAATCAGCTGCTCAAAATCCAAATATTATTGTGAAAAAGATTATATTACCAATAGAGAAATGTGTAATCTTTACAATGCAAGTGAGAAATAAAAGCTAGGTTATATAAGTTTTTCACAAATTTCAATAAATAGGTTATGTTATGATTTTATTTGAATTATTCAATTCTTTTTTTTATCAGCTGTTCAACATTTAAATAAAAATGCCCACGAAAAAAGATTATAGTACCAAGATAGAAAAATGTCTAATCTTTGTAACGCTAATGAGGAATAAATCTGATAAGAGCAGCTGATAAAACAAGAAAATAAATAAATAACGTACCTAAGCAACAGTGTACGTGTAAAACAAAGAAAGAGCATTTATACCAGTACACCATCCTTGTCTTTCACTTGTAAAATCCCATAAGAAACTAAATAGCTCGTAAAACACGTAAAACACAAGGAAAATTTAAGGAAAAGAGCATATGAACTAAAAACATCCTCCACGATATATACTAAAATTTACGATACAAAAAAACAATTTCTTCATATAAAAACACCGCCAAAAAACCCGAAAAACACATCACTATAACTCGCTTACAACGCAAAACACGAAAAAATGACTCGAGTAAAAAAGCTGCGTAACAAAACGGCTAACATAAATTTTCCCAAAAAAAATACTCAAAACAAACACTCCTAAAAATAAACCTCAAAAACACATTTTACGACTCAAACACGGCCCATAACGCGAAAACTAATTGTCGGATTTACACCATCTTCGAACTCATCCAAGAATTAAACCCAACGAATAGTTGAGACAAATTTCAAAAATAAAAACCAAAAATTACGAACAGGATCGTGGGACATAAAAACGGTAAAACTGGCTGAAACATACATATAAAGATATATATATATATATATATACACAATTTTCAACGAGTGGTATTTTCTCACTCAGGGGACCATGAAACGTGCTCATTTGATAAAATTTCCCGAAAAATCCAACATCGCACCCTCCGCAATAAGTAGATTCATGGAATCTACTTAACATGGAATCTACTTAAAAAAGTATTCGGAACAGTTACGGTGCTTGCGGAAGCACTGTAAAATTACGCCAATGTTAGTACCCAAAGACATTGGAGATAACGGAGCAATGGCTCACAATCAGTGTAAAACACACACATAGAGTGGTCGTGGGGTGGAGGGGGGGAGGGGTGGGGGTGTTACCATTTAATTGATTATGAAGGCGCAGCGGATTACTCGGTTTTAGATTATTCAAAACTCAATAATAATTACCCACAGGAAAGTGCCTGATATCAGTGAAAAATGCGTCCTTGTGGCCAAATCAGATTTGTTGAATTCCTTAAGAGAGGTTCATTTTCGATCAAAGTGTTTACCTTCATTTTTATTTGTACTCCAAACGACAACAATGCATCACATTAATGGGGTCTTATGGATTTGGATGTTTTGGCCTTTGTATAATCATGGAGGTGACGGAGGCATCCGTTTCGCATCGCATCGTATTTTTTTTTTTTTTTTTTGGAGCAAATAAGGCTCAAGATTACGGCGGCAAAAGTTGGCAACATTGAACATACCTATACCCAAAACAAAAGTTTGTCACAGAAATCAGACTCATTGGACTAGCGAGCCCCTTTTCTGCTGGAGCGTTCTAAAATATCAATTACTGTGCGTAAAAAGCCGTAAAAATGACAATGGCAGCATCAGAAAACATCAAAATTCCTTAATAAACCTAAAAATTTCGAAAAACAAAAGACGATATTCACCACTGTATCTTTCCACCATGTGCACGATAATTCGCGGGATTAGCGCGGCACATTCAAATAGGTAATCATGGCCGACTGTCATCACAGCTGATTTCATAAACATATAAAAAGTAAACACTAATGGAGTTTTGTTCGAATTCTTACGTCTCAATATCCTCGATTCCTAACACTAGGTTGGGAAAGGTACGGAAACCGACATTTGTGTCGGAAAATGATCAAAATGAACCAATAACACACAAGAGTTCCAAGGATGATGAATGAAGTTGGACTCATACTTGGAACTCCCGTGAGTTGTTGTTTCATTTTGATAATTTTTCGACACAAATATCGGTTTCCGTACATGTCACACCCTATTGTGAGGAATTGAGGATACATAGGTATAGAGACGTAAGAATTCGAACAGACGCCGTCAGTGTTGACGGTTTGTTTGTTTATGAAGTCAGCTGTGATATCAGTCGGCCATGATTATTCGAATATGTGCCGCGCAAATCCCGCGAAATATCATAGTGCACGCGGTGGAAAGATACAGGGGTGAATAGTGTCTAGTGTTTTCTCGCAATTTGTGAGTTTATTAATGAATTTTGGTGTTTTCTGATGCTGCCATGGTCATTTTTACGGCTTTTCACAACTGAATTGATACTTGAAAACGCTCCAACCGAAGTGTGAAACAGACAACAGACCCGTTGGACTAAAAACCAGTGTATTATTGTAACGATGATCCCTTGCGTGTTTCAGACAAAAGTTTTCGCTTTCCGACGACGGCAAGTCACCGTGCTCGATACTTCGTCCGAAAGCTGGAGTGGTTTTGTCCACGGTTGTCGATCCTCCGCCCAACCACGCAGCCATGACGTCCTGGGCGCCATCGCTTTTAATACTCTCACTTATCTCCAGCCTCGCATTCACACGTCGCCGCTGATCAAATGATTTTTTTTTCCTTCTTTCTCTCTTCTTTCGTCCAATTATTTGTTCATTAGACAAGGAACAATATTAATAACTCTGGTTGATGTAATTAATGTAATCAATGTAATTACAGTTAACCCTTTCATTAACACGCCCGGGTATATTCGTTTTGGTGGCCATAGGCGGATCCAGCAGCTTGGCAACAGTGTATTCTTCCCATTTGATTGCATGAGAAATAATCGAATAGTAAGAGGGCCATGGCCCCCTCAAGAATCGATTGTTTATCATACATTTAAATAGGAAGAATGCGCGGTTGTCAGATTGCTGGATCCGCCTATGTTGGTGGCACGATGTGCCTTACATAATTTTAATTTCTTATTGATCGTAAGCGCCATTAGAACCCGCAGAGGGGCCGGAGAGGCACACCCCCCCTCCTGGAATTTAGAACAATCATATACGTTCACGATAAAAATTAACGGAACAAAAGAAGATAAAGTATTAATTTAGAAAGAGTGTAAGAGTTGACAAACTTTATTCTTAATTCACCTTACAACTTCAATTCATTTTTTGCATGGAATAGTTGTTGCAAACATTTTTTACTATCATTATCATCCGTTGTCACTTTTATCAATACATCAAACACGTCGAAGTTGTTATTATAGATTGATACAACTACAATCGCTTGAAATTGTCCCATTTAGAAGAAAAATTGCTGTCGTCTTCTCATTTCGTTGGGGGGGGGGGGGCTGTCCCCCAGACCTGCCTATCACTAGGCGATGTTCCCTAGACCTCCCATTGAGGTTCCACAATTCCCCCCGGCACTTTTTCTGCGGACGCCCATGGTAAGAGCAATTTCAAATGACTGAGTTTGTAATACAGTCAACGAGCTATATAGCGATAGAGAGAATGATACACGTTGTAAGTCCTCTCAAAGTGTGACAGCATAGGCGATCTGAATCTGGTTTGTTTGCCTCACTTTTTTTTAACCGTAAATCAAAATTTGTTATTAATCCAGTGGAAATTGGTTTTAAACGAAAGTGCAAGTGTTTTAGAGTGGCCATCTGGACACAGAATTCTAAAAGAACTAGCCAGGTGAGAAAATTTAGCTTGTTCATGTAATGTGTCAGTTTTTTAATCGTACAAATCCTTCCTAAAGAAACAGTTACAGTGTGTCCAGAATTCCAGATAGCCACTCTAAAACACTTTCACTTTCGTTTACAACCAATTCCAAATGTATTTGTCACAATTTGTTTTTAAAAATTTAAAGGTTAAACAATGTGAGGCAAACAAAGCGAGCCTGTGTGAAAAACGTCTATAAGAGATTTCCGTCATGGCTGCCTTCTTGAAGTTTCAATACCACGCCCCACAAATCCTCTCTATCGCTACAGCTCGTTAGATACAGTGTCACGCCGAGTGCCTTCAAGTCGAAGGATAGGCAAAATAAATCCAGTGGAAGAGGCGGCCTGGCACACAGGAGACCGGGAAATTTTCTCGGTGGGCCGCGGCCCAATTTGAGTCGAATGGGTCGGGCCGTGAGATGAATGAAAGAGAAAGAAAAGGAGAGAGGAGAGAGAAAAGCAATGAGACAGACAATAACTAATCATAGGAAATGGATCAATAGAGAGGAAGATGAACGACATCGTAGAACAGACCTGCTTTATTGGATCCCTAGTTAGGTGTCATGGGGTCCGATCAGAAAGGGAGAAAAGATGGAGAGGGGGCATATGACAACCACGCAATGTCGAAGCACAGGCACAGGTTCTGGTATTCGACTTATTAAAAACTCCTCCCGGTAGATTCAGTAGTAATTCGATCGTGAAACCGTGTCTTAAGTCTTTCTAAATTTTTTTCATGCATACGCCTTCATTTTTTAAGGTAGACTAAAACGCTACAGTCGCGCACGAATAGGTTAACTACTTTCCACTCCTCCCGAAAACTCACGCGGTCCGCCGGATGCGATGTATGTCGTGTCTTATACTTTTATAGATGCGCCTTCATTTTTTAGGGTAGACTAAAACGGTACAATCAGGGGTGTGCCGTGGTTTCTAGAGAGGGGGCAAGAATGCAATCTTGCAACTCCGGAGCTGGTTACTTAGGGCTCCGGCTCCAGAGCGGAGCAATGTATTCCGCTCCAAAGTGGAGCTGGCTCCGGCTCCATTCTTTGCTCCGGGGCTCCAGCTCCGGAGCCGGAGACATGGAGCAGTACATGGAGCCGGAGACAGCTCCACTTGGGAGCAAAGTACCATCAGCTCCGCTCCGGAGCCGGAGCCCCGGAGCAGAGAATGGAGCCGGAGCCAGCTCCATTTTGGAGCGAAATACGTTTGCTCCGCTCCGGAGCCGCGGAGCAACTTTTTGTGTTGGAGCTAGCTCCAGTTCGGAGCCGGAGCGTGGAGACCGCTCCAAACCCCTGCTGGGGGGGGGGGATCTCAATCGGTTCAAAGTGTGTGTCCCACATAGTTGGACAAGTGGGACACGAGTACCGAGGTTGAACTGCCGAGTACTTTCAGAATTTGATCTGACTCAACGAGTACATTTTGTACTCGGGAAGACAACAGTTTTCAAACTCCAATTAAGGTATAATGCACGCTGTTTTTCAAAAATCAAATAATATTTTCAGTCACTGTGAGGTATTGTTGAACAAGGTTACTCTAGATTTTTGAAAACACAGTCCCGAATCATTCTACAATAACGGTTTGAAAACTGCCCGAATCTTGACTACAAAATGCACTTGGAGAGTCAGAGCCAATACTAAAAGTAATCGGCAGTTCAACCTCGGTACTCAAGTCCCATTTGCCAAACTCTGGTGCCCCTGTCCGAATTTGGAACCAGTCCGACTCCGCCAAGCGCAGTAGGAATATCTAAGTGCCCACTAAAATCAAGCGAGCTAGCGCTGATTTCTTTAGGTAACCTGGTAGTTGAAGCATTAGGTTAGGTTACAACTGCACCGTTTTCAAACGCCCCTGTGGAACATTCATTTCCAGATGCCCCACAAAAAAATTGAATTTTTCCTTTGGAAAATAAACTAATGATAAAACCCTGTTCCAACCCTAACAAGACCAAAAGAGAGGACCCAAACCAAGATTATAGATTAAAAAGGTATGCTCATCTAACTTGGCGGCACAAATTCAGTAGTGCACAGTTCAAAATCACTGCAGGCAAGATGGCCGATAAAAGCAGAAAACGTATTCTCTTTGCAGAAAACATTGGGCTGCCCTCGGCTTCTGCTGGAAAGCAGAAAACAACCCAATGTTTTCTGCAAAGAGTATACGTTTTCTGCTTTTGTCGGCCATCTTGCCTGCAGTGATTTTGAACTGCGCGCCACTGAATTTGTGCCGCCAAGTTAGATGAGCATACCTCTTTAATCTATAACCTTGGGCCCCAACAATGTTAATCCTTATCTTCACTTGATGCCAGAATGGAGATAGTGCACACTGCTGGCATGAGCATTATGAGCAATTTGAAAAATCAAGAGACAGGGTTATTCGAAAGAAACGCCCCCTAACTTTTTTTCTATTTGAGATAAAAAGATGCGGTTTGGACCGATATTATTTACATCAAAGATGATATCTGCGGGGGCTATTCTCGATGACCCCCCCCCCCTACCATAGCTACAAGAGCAGCTAATAGCACAACTCGATAAATCTCGCTCAGTTACAATAACAGCTGTTTCAGTATTTTTGGCTTTAATTAGAGGCCGTTTTAGATAGCTTCAGTTCTGACAGTTCTTTGTTTGCATATGCGGAAGGATGGTACGTAGACCTCCGCTCAGACTCTCTTCCGTGTTACCACCCGCGTGAAAACTTCGACCTGCTCACCACGCGGATAACTATAGCTTTTTGCCGCGTAATGGATTTGGTTTATCATCCTAAGTAGTAAATCTACTATTTATATAATTCACTGATTGTGATTCTTTTCCGAATCTATTACGCGGCAAAAAGTTCTAATGCTTCGCGCAGTGAGCAGGGTCGATGTTTTCACGCGGATGGTAACACTGGATTCCGCGCACGTAAACACAGAGCTGTTGGAACCGAAGCTATCTGAAACGGCCTCTACTAGTTCTGAACAGAGATCTCCTGAACATAATGATTCAAGTAACCACTCGTTATGGAAGCTGATATTCTCTGAAATTTAAGATTGAAACAGAATCAAGGCAAACATAGATTAGAATGCCTTAGATCAATTAGGCCTGCTATAAATTCACCAAGCGAATTTTATTGTCAGGTTTTGGGTGAAGATGTTCGCCCGAACTAACAGTTGTGCCTTATAATCCCGCACCCAAACTGTTACTTCTGAAATGATGGACAACACCATTTCGCTGTACCCAAGCCTCGTAACTTGTACCTACCTACCCGTTTCCAGAGACAACATATAATAGATACCATGCACTGTCTATCTTGCCCATGTTTGCGCGCGGTGGCAACTTTTTTTTACGGGGTCTCAATAGAACACCGCAAACATAGTCCACACGTTCACTGATGAGAAACTTTGTTGAGCTGTTTGCCTCGTGAAACCGAAGCACCGGAATTGCATCAGTCAACGTACGGACCGTGTTGGATGGTGCACCCTCATGCTCCCTGTGTAAATTCCTGATGAGTCCCGAAAAACATGTCAGCCACCGCGCGCACAGCAAGTGCGTGGTCTCTATTATATATTGTCTCTGCCCCTTTCGCAAGGTGCGGGCAAAAAGAGAAGCTCAACGGTGAGAGACAACAATAAACAACACTCCTGATTGGTTACATATGGTTTTGTTAACTTTGACGTTTCGTGTCCCCCAACAAGTTCCAAATCTCAAATCTTTATCCGAACCTGATAGTAAAATTTGCTCACCAGCTTACCCCAAGATCAGTTGAGTGATAGATTGAGACCGAGACATTCAGAAAAGTGAAGTAGCAGAGGCGGCAGCAGCAAGTAATGACGAGAAGAAAAGAGTAGAATCATAATAATATTTACCAAGTGAGGAGGAATCAATTCAGGGTACCTAGTGCTAATGTCCAGAAGCAGGGCGTCACTAAATGATGATGGTCTGTAATGAGAAATGAGGGGTGACAGGACACAATCTATACACCAATTATTGACATCAATAACAAATTAACAACCCCGAAACAATTTGGACCTAAAGGTAACGGCACAAAACAGAAGTCCAAAGAACTACACTGTAAACGCGAAGAAGGGGTCAGACATCCTGAGTGTAGACACGATGTCTATCGTTTACCTCACGGTGGAAAATTCTTATGAAACAAGTTAGAAAATCTCAAGGTAGACTGGTTATCTCGCGTTCACTCGCGATACATAACTCAAAGCGATAAATACATTCATTACAAGTGAAACATAACCTAACCTACAAATCATCCAGGCAGCCAGAGCAGAGACGAAAAATAGAGATTGAAATCTTGTTGAAATCAGCTGACAAATGAGCTTTGCTAAAGTAATCTTTGAAGTCTTTGCTTTAGCTTATTGTTAGTAATAATCTCTGGTCGGCAGGCATGCCGTCGGTAGGCCTTTTTGAGTTTTTTTAGGGTTATGTTTTCGAAATCAAAACATTTTGTAATTTTACTTTTTGAATTAAACCTTGTAAATTATCGTTACTGTAGCCGAATGTTGATTGTTCTACCAAAATAAATATATCATTGTGCTCATTTTAATGTAGTACTCTGCGGTCTTACGGTTTACACGTTTACACTCATCAAGATTAATGTTGTGAATCTTTTCTTGCCAAGATGTCTCTGATCTCCACTTGTCTTTCCAAGGTAGGTATGAGCTTGAATGAATAAAATATTTATTAATTATTCCTCAGAATGACAGTCGACTCTCTTTCAATCATCAGTCGTTACACATTGTCTGGCCTGTTTGTTGACCTGGTCGGCTGAACCATCTTAAACTTTTCTTGATCGTTTAACCCTTTCATCGCGATACTTTTGAAGCACTCAACCTATTTCCCTCTCTTCAAACACTTGAAAGTTAAAAAATCATTTCTTTGCCTGAGCCGTCTATTTTTGTTAACAACGATTTTGTGAACGTGAACCGTGCCTGTACTGTGGGCACTGCCTGCCTACAATAGCATGTAGTTGCAGGAGACGAGTAGAAATCACGTAAGAAATCAGAGTGCCGATTGCACACTTTGCATCAATCATATCTCCTCTGTCCACGAGTATGGAGCCACTGGCAGATTCAAGAGATTGTCGTTCTCTCTCTGCCCACTTGAATGCATGTGTTAGAAAAGAAAAGAAGAGGGGACAATAGTCACGTGATTGCCTCTAGTCTGTCCCTTTCCAACACACGCATTTAAATACGCGAAGAGAGAAGAAGACAAATTTCTGTATCTGCTAGTGTATGAAGCAGTGCTGTCTGCCTAGGAAGTGGAAAATCTTGCCTGGTTCTTGCTGGAGAAGCTTGGTCCATTAATGATATTCCTTAAAATAAGAAAATGGCAAGCGTGGACCACAGTGGTCCACAGCAACGGACTATGGACTTTAAAAAGATGGCTGTGTTCATCCCTCATATACATAATTAGGGAAAAGGTACGAGCATTCGCTGAGGTCTGATAGTGTGCGGCACCATGATGGGTGCCATCTGAGTGTAAGAAAACATGTTTAACCATTTCGTCTCAAAGTTTCTCACTTGCCTTGCCTATGTTATGTGTGATACTTTATAGGTCTTTAAAGCGCAACGAACATAATAATAATAAATCTTTATTCAAAGCTTTCGGAGAGAACAGTAATAGTGTTAGTTCAGGTGGGTATAGAATAGAAAAATTTTCTGCTCATTGATGTTGTACAGGCATTTAGAAATCAGGAAATTTTCAAGCTCATTTTTGAAAATTACTTACAAAATTCTAATTATCTTTTATTTCATGTGGATGTTTAGAAAAAAGCTTTTTATCTCCCTCAAAAGAGTTAATGAACTGTTAAATGTTGATATTTTTAAATTTTTCCTGGCAAGGCTGAATCAAGGAAATGAGGATGAGCAAGTTTAGTTAGGTACTTGATTATCCCTATTCAGCAGAAAGTGCAAAATAATTTTGTAGATTATCAAGAATGGAATAGTCTTTTAATCTTGTTCTCAATGAAAGACGCCTTGCAAGATTCCCTTTGTTTGAGATGAAAAATTATTCTCATCATTTGCTTTTGCTTTATGAAAAGAGGATTCCAACTGCTATTATTGCTAAGATTCCTTGTAGTGATGCAGTGCAGATTATGGCCATGAAACGGAGAATAGTAAAGAGATAACAAGACTTCTCTATTACGAAAAGAGGAGAGATATAGAATCAGAAATAAAGTCTAGTTAAGTTTACTTGTATTGTAATCAATATGTTCCTGAAATTAAGTTCATAATCAAGATAAAATCCTTAGTGCTTTATCGAGGGAACTTGAGCGAGTGCCTTATTTTGTATTTGTATTTCTATTTGAAATGTGCTACATGGAACATTACAAACGTTATAGTACTACAAGTCAGAAATCATTTAAAAATTCACTACCACGGTAGTAAACTTTACTTAACACAAGTGCTTTCGCTCCTCTAGAAAATGTGAGCACACATTCTGTTTCCTTGATGGATTTGTGCTATTTATTGTACAGTTAAGCCGCTAATTCACAGATTGCTCTACTAGAAGTCTCATTGGTTACAGAAGTCAGCTGAATATCATTTCCATTTCTAGTGGAGTATGAGTGTGCATTTTTGAACTGTACAATAACATTTTCAGTATTCTTTACTAGATTTACCATTTCTAGAATATAAATAGATGCAACAGTCATGCTTTTATGTTTAATGAAATGTTCTTTGCACGAATCACGCTTATTATCCTCTATAGATAAAGTCAAGAACTAATTTTCTTTGCTATTAACTAACATAAAATTAGTTTTATCTATGTTGGCAACAAGACATGGGCGTCATTTAGGGGGGGGGCAATTGCCCCCCCCCCCCCCCCCAAGGATTTGAAGTCAGGCTCAAAAACTGGCACGAATTATATTGATGAGCAAAAAAAAAAAGGTCATCCGATTATTGCCCGCAAAAGACGGCTCTTTGGCACTAAAATTATATTGATGAGCCAAAAAAAAAAAAAAAAAAAAAGTCATAAGATTTTTTTGCCCCCCCCCCCAAGCCGAACTTGAAATGACGCCCATGCAACTAGACCATTAATTAGACACCTCTGAAAGAAATAGTTAATAAATCATAAATATAATGTTAGCTTCCATCTCTAATATGTGAATAAATTTGCAGGAAATAAAAAGCAATACATCATGAGCATAGATAATAACTTTGAAGCAAGAGGGCGTATTAAAATCTTTAGTCTTGTGATTCATGAATGTCACTAAACTGTTGAGGAATCTATATTAATGATAAATAATAGAGGACCAAGAATTGATCCCTGAGGCACCCCATTCAGGATGATTCTCAGTTTAGATCTAAATGTTTTCTCAGATTTTTTAATTGAAACATACTGCGAACTATTCAGGAAATAACTTTTGATCCGAGACAAAGATTTATTATCAAGACCTATTTTCCGCAATTTAAAGAGAAGAGCTTCAAGATTTAGTTTAAATATCAAATGCTTTAGATGAATTAAACGAGATTACTGCAGATATTATCCCTAGATTACCAGGTTTCAGCAACATTGCCAGAAAACATTGCATCAAAATATCAGTGTACAAAAGAAAAACTTTAACCCAGAAAGGTGTATCGTATTTCATCGCTAGGAACATCATCGAATTCACCTTTACCTTGTTGAGTGTTAATTTAAAAAAAAAAATGGGTAGGACCCCCAAAACCCCCCTTTACATTGGGGGGAGGGGGTGCCCTGCGACCTCCACATGATCAATAATTTTGACCCCCTCTCCCTGACGAAAATACTGGATACGCCCTTGTGCCGACATCTGAAACTCATTGATGATTCTGGTTAAGAATGAGTCCAAGCTCTGTGCTAAACAGTTGTCATGGATGAGTTTACATGTGTTTCCTGTTGCTCATTGTAGATGAACAACTTACTGTACTTTTAAGAAGAGGATATTTAAAATATGGCTGCTCCAATCAATTTTGAATGACTTTCAAATTATGCTCTAGGGTTTGCAGCCTCTGATCTCTCGACCTGGATTATTTGCTTTGAGTCTTGATTCTATTCGATCAATGGCCACCCAAAAACATTGGAATCCCAAATGGAAGAAATTCAGAACACTGAAGGTAAAATCATTAGTTCAACTTTTTGAATTTAACTGCTGCATGGTGTGCACCTGAAGATCTAGAACAGCGGATTCCAATCTGTGATCTGCTGCACCTCATAACCCTAGAAGAGGCTACAGGTGTAGCCCAGTCACTAAAATTGTTGTAACTTTTGCTTCAATGGCTCAAATTGCTTGTTTTCTTCACAAATGCAATTGCAGTAGTCTCATAATCAATATTTCTGAGCTTATACTCCAGGTTTTCCATCCGATCATAATGAATTTTGTGAAAAACTCCAACAAGTCAATTCACTACTTTTTTAATTTTTCTCTCTTTTAAATACACACGCAAATATTCTTGAACTCAGCCGATAGAACAAAAAAGTCTGTTTAACGAGTCTGCCAATAAGAGTGCACAAGTAGCCGAAAAAGGTTCTTTCAGAAAATGTCTCCTGAAGCAGAGGAAACTCTTGCTGGCAAAATTTGTTGAAAAATAATAGGCCAAAGTGACAAAATACAAGATGGTAACGCCAAGAGGCGCGTGGGCTACAGGCGTAGCCCGCTTGACTTTGAGGCCGCACAGGTACCATCAAAGTCAAGGAATCAGCCTAAAAAAATCTGCCCTCAGAAGGCAGATTTTGCAACCATTTGTTGCACCGCCTTGATTGAGGGACCCTTGATTATTATTATTATTATTATTATTAGTATTAGTATTTTATATTGTACATAATTCTCGAAGTTATTTTTCTCTTAATTGCGTCCCCCTCTCAATCAAGGTTGTTAAGTTGAACCTACCAGACTTCCATGAGAAGAAGAAAAAACCAGTTGACATGAATGCAGAAGAACTCAGATCATATTTTAAGGAGCTGGGTGTTCAACCACCCAGACCATGGAGAGAACGAGAGATGTTCCTGACTTGCACAAGAAGTATTTTTGAACCGTACGTTCCTCCAGAAGGGGATGGCAAGGTTTCTGCCGTGAGCACATCTGTAAGTATGGATCAATTTCTCCAAATTTGATCTCTCCCTGTCATGGCAGGGGAAAGTTATTTTATCTATGTATATTTATTATTTTCAATTGTAATTGTGTTGAAAAGTTGATGCACGTCTACTGTTACAAGCCTGAGAGTCTACGTAACCAGCAGGCTGATTATGCAAGATCGTATCGTAATGCTTATTAAGTCGATGATCGATGACTCCTGAGCTATCGGAGAATTTCCGTAGAGATGGGAGGGTCTCTATTGGAATAAAACCTTTCGAAACGTAACCACCGATAGGATAACACGCACTTGATAAGCATTACGATACAATCATTCATAATCAGCTTGCAGACAATATGCTTTAGGATTTTATTATTTTCAACAGAGATATTCTAAGAAAACTAAAAAATTGCATTTTTCGTAGAATCTTTTACAGAAGTAAGCCTTATAGCAGAATGTCAAAATGAATTTGCTGCAAAATTTTGCTATGACCGTATAAATAGAGGCTATTTTGGTGTAAAATCGTTGATTAAGAACAATGGGAGTATAAAAAAGTTCCCTAATTCACTCTCAAACTTGATAAATGTGTTGAAACAAAATTCCAAGATGCTGTGCTGTTGTACAGTGAGTCGCAATGGGGACATTCCCATCTAATTTATCTTGTACTCTTTGACTTGACTATGATGAGTATTGAATAATAATTTTTATTTGCAAAGAGGTTCAATTAGATGTGACACTTCCTCTGTGACTTGCTGTATGAGTGTGGCAGCCACCTTGAAATTTTGTTTAAACACATTTATCGAATTTGTGAGTCAATTTTGTAATTATTTGATGCTCCTAGTTATTTTCAAACGATTTGACTTGAGAATGGGTCTGTTGCACACTTTTGCTACAGCGATATGGAGGGTAGATTCTAGTGTAAAATCACGTAAAAATCAAATTGGAAGCACCAAACAGTCATAAAATCCACTCATAAACCCTCAAAAGGCGTTTTAAGGAAAGCCTAAGATGGCCAGCAAAAGGGCGAATCAACCCTGCATGCATGCACCACAAACACCAAAAGATGGCTGACGACGGCATTCGACAAAGAAGGTTCTTGCCCGATGTTTCCTTTTCAGAATTACGGCAAGTCGACAAAGAACGTAATTTAACACCATAGTAATCACAAACAATAACGAGAAAGTCAAATTTACCGGATAAAAACACACAGAATGACAGCAAATGTAACTACTACGAGGAAGGAAGACGTTTGTTTACATTCTAACCATCATTGTTAATTGCCGTCGTTGGCCATCTTTTGGTGTTCTTGGTGCATGCATGCAGGGTTGATTCGCCCCTTCGCCGCCATCTTAGGCTTTCCTTAAAACCCCTTTGCGGGTTTATGAGTGGATTTTATGACTGTTTGATGTTTCCAATGTGATTTTTATGCGATTTTACACTAGTATCGTTCCTCCATATGGCTGTAGCAAAAGTGTGCAACAGACCCATTAACCCTCTTTTTTGCTGTAGCAAAAGTTTGCAACTGACCCATTTACTTCTCACTCAACTAAACCAATAGAGAGGATTTGTGGGATGTGCTGCCTCAAAAGCATATTATTTATTATTTTTATTATTTTATTTAATACAAAGTTGTTTTTTTGACTTGTTAAATTTAAAGCAAAGAAAAACCGCAAAATCTACAAATGTCGGCACGTGCGTAATTCTTATGAATTTTTTGAGCCCAAAACAAGCCAAATTAGTTGAGAATTACATCCGTTGGTAAGGAAATTCTTTATAAGTTTTGTGAGTGGGAGTGAGTGTGAGTGATCTCATGTCTATCTACCTCACTTGCACTAATCGAGGCTTCTGGGAATTTTTGAATTTCCTAAATCCCGGCTTTATGTTTGAATGTCTCAGCTTGAAACTTTCCGAGTATCTTCCTCAAGTATGCTCGCAGGTGCGGACGTTCTTCAAATTTGTGGCTCATGCGTAAATTCAGTAATTTTAGCCAAAAATGTAGACTTTTTGAGAAGCATGTTGTGGTGTTAAATATAATTTACCAAAAATATCAGTTGGAAATTCAACTAACCACCACATTGACTTGTGTTTCGCAGCTAATACCTCTAATTTGTTCTCTTGCTCAACTTGAATAATGTTTCAGGGTGCGAAGCAATTGGCAGAACTGCTGAAAAAGAAAACAACCACCTGGAGTGCCATTCGTAAAGTGCGTTCCTATGATGATTCATTCGAAGTATATCCTGACTTTATAAATGTGGCACAGGATGCATACATCAAAGCTCATACAGCTTTGGCCGAGTAAGTAACTTTGCTTCCCTATTTTTTCTTTCAAGGAATCAAGACATGTGCTCCTCCACTTTATTTATTTCATAAAAAAAAAAAAAAAAAAAAAAAAAAAACTAAATATATTTAGAGCACTTTACCTCCTTGAGTGCTCTAGGTATTTCCTTCCCAAACTTGAGAGTCCCTGGCTGGTCGTCGTTACTCTCCTCTTTCCTATCCTTTGTTTTGAGAATACTTTGATTGTCTTTCCTACCCCTTCTTTTTTTATGCAGTCCAGTCGTTTGCTGTGAAATATCAGCATAACGAACCACGTGTTTGGGTGGCTGAACTTTACTACTATTACTACTACTACCACTTATTTATTTTCTTAATTATCAAAAACCATGGGCGAGGTGATCCAAAGGCAAACTTTACAAAGGCAAGTGTAAAGTTTGCCCCCTTTTGAGTCCTTAGAGATTCCTTACAAGCCAGGTGATGAAGATACCAAAGAGTGGCGGGGATACTTTAGAAGAGGGAGGGAGGGGCAGGGGAGGTGATAACATCTTAAGCCCCCTCGGCCCTCACTTTTGTAGGGAGAAGGCTTCAGAAAAGTGGAAAGCCCAACAAAAAAAATTAGGTCATCTTAATTTTTCAAGGCCCCCCCCCTCCACTTTTGAACTCATAGACTGCCACTCTTACCATATCCCTTGTTTCGTGGTAAATCTTTTATGTACATACTATGGTTACTCATAGGTTCCGAAATACCCCTCCAAATGCAAATTTCCAAAGAATGGGGCATTTGCAAGGGTCTGATTTTTAGTGTTTTTTAGTAAGTCAATGAAAGTACTCTGTGAGCGAAAAACAAGAATGCCTTTAGTTTCTAACTAGGTTTCCTAGTTTCATAGTTTCAAAGGTGCAATGTTGGCCCAAAATTCATTGTTTTAAATGAGAATTCCGCATTGTGACATCACAATACACATGACTTTTTGTAACTCTACATATCTGTTAAAAATTTCTCTAAAACCGGGACACTTAGGAAAAACCAAAGGCACCTTTGTTTGTTCTTAGCTTATCAAGTAGGTACTTTCATTTTCATAAAATTTAACAGTTGAATTTAACATTAGGAAGAACAGGGTCGAATCCCTAGTCTTGGGGAGAGTTTTAACCGAAAAAATTACACTGGCAGAAAATTTAAGCCCACTTTGGCATCTCTGTTACCATTTTTTCTTCTGTATTACCTGTTTAGAGTGCCTAAAACTTGTCGCTTGTTGTGTCATAGAATCAAATTTTGCTGCATAGCTTGAAAAAAGCTAAAAAGACCGAAGTTGAACGTGACAAAATCTCCTTTTCAACTTAACGAAACTAGGGATTTTAACTTGGCGATAAAATGGTACCTCTGTAATAATAACCACGCTCAAGCCCTCTCTTTTTGTTTTTATCATTCATTTCAGAAATAATAATGATGAATTGTGAAGTATGCCACTGAACATGCTTATGGAGAAATGCTTCGTGGAGCAGAGAATAAAACTATTCGTTGGAAATTCCTGCAGTCGATTGAACCGGCTAGAGTGGTTCATGCCAGATGCTATTCTGCTATTTCAGATGATAATTTCTTTGCCCAAATAACTGTCAGATTTCATACACAACAGGTAAATAATTGTGAAGGAAAATTTTGTTTGAAAATTTTTAAATATCACTTTTTCCCTTAGACTTCCTTAAGATGATTCCAGGATCGATTAGTTCGAACTGTGGACAATCCGTTTTGCTGCTCAAAAGTCAAAAGTTTTTGGCCATAATTAATGAATGTAGGCTATAAGTACTGTTTAGAGGAATGTCAGTACCTGCAAACATACTTTAAGAAGATACTCTGAAAATTTCAAGCTGAATTACTCAAAAATAAAGCAGGGAATGATGAAATACAAAAATTCCCAAGCACTCGCACTCAGTATGCTTATTGCGCAACAAGTTTCATAATTTACGGCTTTAATTCTCAACCAATTTTGCTCGTTTTGGGCTAAAAAACCGTATGAAAATTTCACAGGTGCTGACTTTCTTGGATTTTGACACTTTCTCTTTGTTTTCAATTTAAAATGCCAAAAACCCAACTTTTCCTACAAGCGACTAGTGGCGCTATCCATTGGATTGAAATCAGGGAAAGTTGGGCCTGGATTCTCCTTAAAACCTGTTTAAAAAAACCTGAAAAAGCCTTAAGTTTGAAAATTGACCTTCTGCTAGAGTAACCGTTAACCTATGATCAATCTCATTGGTTTTAAAAATATGAACTCAGTCCTTACGTTGGTTTGGTAACAGTAAAATTGATTATTGGAACCAGAGACATAATATGTAACAGAGACCACGTACTATCTATCTCGGCCCAGTGGCAACTTTTATTTTCTCGGGGTCTCAACAAAACACGGCAAACATGGTCTATTCGTTGACTGATGAGCAAAAAAGTTGTTGAGGTTTTTGCCCAGTAAAACTGAAGCACCGAAACTGTATCAGTCAACGTATGAACCATGTTGGATGGTGCTCTCTCATGCTCCCTATCTTAATTCCTGTTGAGTTCTGAAAAATAAATCAGCCATTGCAAGCACGGCTAGTGCGTGGTCTCTTTCATATATTGCCTCTGATTGGAACGTTTCTACTCCTCCCCCCCTCCATTGTTAAAAGTATGAAAACAATGGAATAGAAATAGACAAAATTGTTGTGACTGAAAAATTTGTGCGTTCCTTTCCACTTGTTTACGTTGAGTAAATACCGATACTCTGCTATTCATGAGCTATTATGGCAAAGGGGCCGACTAGATCACATACGAGGGACGTCAAGGGAGGAATCAAATTGAAATAGCCAAGTGAGTCGAGACAAAATTTAAGACTTTTGCTGAGGAGAATTATTTTTCAATCAGATGTATCTGCAGTTCAGCTGTATTTATGTCAAAGCTTTCATGTATTTTCACACCCAATCTTTCGGGAATAAGTGTGGAAGTAATGATTATTGGACAAATAAGACGGAATGAATAATACCTCAGCTCAGCAATGTCATCTTTGATAATAACTATAGTCGGGCCAATTTAAGTTGACACCTGAAGCAAAGAGAAAATGATGAATAAAAATGGAGAAATGCAACAATGCACTGAATGCGGCGCCCCTTGTCAAGACTAAGCACGCCATTTGACAAGGGTCAGCTCCACGCTGCGTTGCCACATAGTGCAAACCTGCCTGATTCTTCAGGTGTCAACTTATATTGGCCCGACTATAGAGTTGTTCAAGTACCCGAAAAATACCCAAGTTTCGAGTTTTCCAATACTTGGAAGCGCTACTCGAGCAAAAAAAATTCAAGCAATTGTCAATTTTTTTTCTTTTTTTTTTTAAACAATTGGAGGAAACAATTGAGTCTCTCATATTTGCACTGTAAAAATCGGAGTTTGTGAAATTCGTTCCATCCCACCTGGATTTGTGCATCTCTTACTGCTCATTTTGCGAAGATTTGACAGTCTGTGAATCTGCAATTTTTGCGGAGAGCACCTGATGATACAACTGGGAGCATGTCCTCATTACGATGACACTTAGAATTGCACACAGAATATTTCAAAGAATTTAAGTAATAAAGTAAGCAAAGAAGAAGATAGCTTGAAGGGAAACTTTAACAACCCCAAAAGCGGAAACGTCCTCACCAAAATTCTTATAGCGGGTTTCCAGCATTGTCCCATTTACACTTGTTTCTTTTTTGTAACAACAAACAGCCACATTGAGTCAGGAATGTTTGCTGTTCCTATCAGAAAATTTCAAGGGAATCTCACGTAAACTGCATTTGTTTCCATTTATCTGTATTTTATTTTGTTTCTTTTTTCAGAGTTTAGCAATTTATGATAGGTTTGGTAGACTAATGTATGGTAGCGAAGTCATTGCGAAAGATGTCCTAGAGTATGTAGTTTTTGAAAAGCACATTTGTAACCTTTACGGAACTTGGAGGATTCATGATAAAATCATTCCTGATTGGTTACCCCTGAGAGAGCCGTCTTTAAAAACTAGGATTGTTATACCGAGTGGACCATCTCAAGAAGAAGCAACGCCGGATACAGCAGATGTTGAAGTTAGCACGCCACAAGACAGTACGACAACCACTGCTGTTAGTGCGCCTCAAGAAAAACCAACGGTCACTCCCCAGTCTCAGTGAAACTGGTATGCATAAGAGTTTTATTTAAATGTTTTTAATGGTAATGTGTTTACCGCAATGAGGTTTACCAATGGAGGAGCTGATACATGTTATAAGTCCTATCCCAAAGTGTAACCGCATGGACGATCTAACTCTGGTTTAATGGGTCTGTTGCAAACTTTTGCTACAGCAACATAGAGTGTTTAAATCTCATGTAAAATCGCGTGAAAAGTCCATTGGTGGTATCAGAAAGTCATAAAATGCAGTATTAAACTCACAAGAGGCGTTTAACTAAAACCCAAAATGGCTGTAAAATATCGAGCAGCCTGTGAGCACGCACCGTGAACATCCATGATGGCCAACGTTAACAACCTCACAGCATCGGAGGTTATGAGTTTGTTTGCGTTTTGATTGGTTGTGATCGATGTTGTGAGGTTGGCCATCTTGGATGTTCATGGTGCTTGCATACAGGCTGCTCGATATTTTACCGCCATCTTGGATTTCAGTTAAATGCCGCTTGTGAGTCTGTTATTGCATTTTATGACTTTCTGCTGCCACCAATGGACTTTTCACGCGATTTTACATGAGATTGATAACGCTATCGCGCTACAGCAAAAGTTTGCATCAGACTCATTTGCCTCATTTTTCAAGTGATTTTACATAGAAATCGACACTCCATAACACTGTAGCAAAAGTCTGCAATGGACCCATTAATGGCCAGGATCCCTGCAACTTTATTTACCCTTCCTAACGAGACTATCTCATATCTAGAGATTGTAAAGATTAAGTACTGACGTTGGAACTAATCGGTGCACACTTTTGCTATAAGCAATTTAAGGGTTGATTCAGGAGTAAAAAGTAAAAACCTTAAAAAATAATGATGATAGCGCTAAAAACTAACGAAATCCACTCTTAAACTCATAAAATGCTTCTAACTGCGCGAGCATAGTGGCGGAATTGGGCACAAATAATGGGTGATTCCTATCTTAATGTTCTTTCCGTCTATATTGATGAGGAAGATTCACAGAGTAATTAGATACCAGAGTAGTGATCCACATCCGATTACTTAATGGTACTGTGACTCCTGGTGAGACCGGTGCTGAAGGAAAGTTGTCTCTTATATGCCACTTTTGATAGAGTGACAGTATTATTATTACTATTAGATGGGAATCTCTCATTATTAGTTCCCAACACCGACATTACAATTGTGCCTTTAAAAGCATTTTTTGAGTCTAGGTGTGGCTTCATAAGTTTTTAATTCCATCAGTGTTATTTTTGGTGGTTTTTAGTTTTTACTTCTGAAAAGACCCTTAAATCGCTGGTAGCAAAAGTGTGCAACAGCCTCAAACTGACTGTTTTAGAATTAGTTGCAAGCAGTTGATCAATTCCACTAAAAGGTCAGCCAAGACAAGGGCCATAGATTCTTCTTTAGACTAATTTCAAGGGATTGCATGCTCAATAATTATGGAAATTATGGGTATCTCAAAATTTTGAATAGTTGATAAATTTTGGAATTTTCCGATCTGTTGCAGATGAACCGAGAAAGTTGTACCTTGCCTTTGAATGACTGTCCAAAATCAGTCGGGTCTTAGTTCATACCACACTCAATGGGCCCCTTTTTGTGGACTGCTATTTCTGACTGATTCACTTTAGCACTGAGTCTGATGTCCTAACATCGATGCTGAAAACTTCTTGATACAAATTGTCTTTCAGGGCCTAAAATTTTGTTAAGGAATTATGTTTTTAAGTAATTCATTTTTTTTCTACCCACAATTTTGTGAAAATTATTTCACCAGATTGGATTGGAACAAGACTTGTGCATTATTTTAAATGAAATTCAAGTATCTTATTTTTCATTTAAAATTGAGGATGTAAGCAGGGCGCTTGAATATTAAGCTTTTTCAAAGCAATCAAATCAGAGTACCTAATTGAAGTCTAGATTGCTCTGAAAGACTGCCACGTTACAGGAGACTGTTGAATATGCAAATGGGCTGTGTAGTTCATCTTTATTCATCTTTATTATCTTTATTCATCTTTATTCATCTTTATTCATCTTTATTCATCTGAGTAGTAGACCAATTTAGTGCGACATCACGAAAATAATTGGATCCAAATAAATGTCTTGTCTCACTCGCTCTCATAGGGTTTCCTGTAAGAAATCAGATCCAAATTTTCAAAAGGAAATTCATTCCAGTAATCAACCAGTTCTCTCAGATTTTATTACAGTCTTATTATGCTTCAACAATTGCGCTGCTTCGTGCTTTAATTTACAATCACAATTATATCGAAAGATGTCCTATGTTTTGTCCTTGTCATACTCACGGTCTCTTATGAGCGTATCACCACTATGACACTCAATCATCCTAGCCTCTCTTCGTATCAATGCTTGCTCAAAGTATAACATGCCAAGTGATGATGCTGATGAGCCCTTATCCCAGAATTTTGTGCCCATAAAAAACTGTGAGTGAGACAAGGCCAAACATAGGACTTCCTTTGTTATAATTGTGATTGTAAATTAATGTGATGTTTCAAAAATAATTTTGAAACGTGATAATACTTGAAGGTACCTTCAAGATTACCTTGAAGGTAATCCAATGGTGCAGTAAAATCTGAGAGAACTTGCTGTTTACTAGCACGAATTTGCACTTGAAAGTTTCGATCCTGTTTCTTATGGGAAAACCCATGAGAGTGAGTGAGATGGAGCATTTGTTTGGATCCAATTTTTTTCGTGATGTCGCACTAAACAGGTCCATTGGCTTTCAAGTTTGAGCTGGTTAGTTGTTTATACACTTCTGATTATTTGGCCCAATCAATGAAAAAGTTTTTTTTGATTGTTCGGAAGCATTACTGTGCCAAGCATCGGAAACACCAGTAAAAGTTAAAAAATTTAAAAACGCAATATGCGTATCATCTTATAAGTTTTTTGATCAGAAGAATTTAAATAATCAATTAGCAGATTAGTAGAACAACCTTAGAATTACATCAACTTTTTACTAGTCATCTGCGTTGAATTGTTATGTACCAGCAGTCAATTAAAGTATGAGACTCTCAGAATGAGCCCGCTTATGGAGTCCCATTCTTTAATTGATTAGTTGCACTTGTTAGCAGTGTGCATAAGGCACACTTCTTTGAAAATCAGTGTAAAATTGAATTTTTTGTTAAGCATATTAATAAACATACATTTTTTAATCCCTTTGTTTGCTTTTTTTTTTTTTCTCGTTCTTTTCAAATAAGTTTTCAAAGAAAATCATCTTATTTACATACAGGGTGTCATTTTTAAAAGGAGCCAGGCTGAATATCTCGAGAATGGCTCCAAATTTCGAAAAATGCTAAAACACATTTTCAATTATTTTGAGGGGGTCACGGATTTGAGGGCCTCAGGGGGGACCACCTCTTTAAATCCAATACCGACTTCAAAAGGGGACCCCTATTTTTTATTTAATAATCAAAAAGAGGGTAAAACTGTAAGACTTTAGGTACAAACCGAAGATCGATATCGTTTTCGTTTTTCATTTTCGATATATCGAAGGTTAAAGTTCGATCTGGGCCCGTTTTCAAAAAATCATTACTCCCATTTGAAATGTCGAAATTTAAAAAACATGGAGTCTAAAATACTTTTAAAAGCAAGTGCTTTTCAGAAAAAATTCCATTATAACAAACATGTAGTCAAAATTTGGTTTTAAAGCCCCCAAAGATTTTTAACGTTTTTGGCCATCACGGGGGGCTATCTGAAAAATTCGGAGAGACAACTCCCAATGAAAGATACATCAACCGAGAGAGCGTAACAAACTGCGCATTTTGGTGCAAACCGGAGGTCGATATCTTTTTTCACATTCGGGATATTGCAATCTTTTAAGTGACATTCGACATTCGATTCAATATTCAAAAACAAGATTCAATTCTTGGTCGAATGGTCCAAACCGCATTCAAATACGATGTTTAGATCGCAAGACATTCGATTTTGTATGTATGCGTAGGTATATATTGGTCTGGGATCCAAGATCCAAGGGGTTCAGTAACGTGGTTACGGTCGAGGCCCTTTGCCATGTTGGCGGTAGGATTGAGGAAGCCCTCGTAATGAACAGGTCTATACTCGTAAGTCTATTTTCCAATCCAAAATAACATGAAGATGCTATGGAAGAGCAGAGTAGAAGTTTTGAGAGCTCTTTGCAATGCTGGTGTTCAGAGGCCCTCGTAATGAACAGGTCTGCTCGTAAGTCTATTCTCTCATTGAAAATAACAGTGGTGATGCCCTGGAAGAGCAGAGGGGACGTTTTAGAGCCATGCGTCACGTCGGGCCTTAAAAGTCCGCGATATATGAACAGGTCTGCTCGTATGTCTAATTCTCCACTACAAATAACATTAAAGATGCCCTGGAAGAGCCAAGGGGAAGTTTTGAAAGCTCTTTGCAATGTTGGCGTTCGGGTGAATAATAATGATAATAATAATAAAAAAAAAAGTGATAAAATTGATATTTTTGAGGGGCGGCGATACGCGGATTGCATTCTTGCCCCCCCCCCCCCCGGAAACCACGGCACGCCCCTGATGAGGACAGGTCCGCCCGTAAGTCTGTTTTCCCATTTCACATAATTACATTGTGGATGTCCCGGAAGAGCAGAGGGAAAGTTTTAAGAGCCCCTTGCAAGGGAGGCGGTAGGGAGCGCCCGAGATGAACCGAGGTGTGCTCGTTAGGCCATTTACCCATTTGAAATAACATTTTTGATGACTCGGAAGAGCAGAAGGAAACTTTTAATATTTTCAATATTATTCGGCGCCGATGATTCAAATTTCGAGGGTACGGCAGAAACTTCGAGATTTGGGACGATTGTGCACTTCTGTAATCTTTGTGCTGTTCCTCTCTTATCTGTTATCACTGACGCAATGCCAATGATGCAACAGCAGAGAGTGTCGCCGTGAAAATGACGCAATCATGTCCATTGCAATTTTCCCACCACAATTCGCAATCATGACTATCTTTTCTTTTTTTTTCATAATCATTCCAATCCTTGCAGTTTAATTATTTTATTCTCTCGGAGTACAGCACATTTTTACATTTGACCTGTGACCTCCTCCTTTGAATAGTCAGTCTCTCACTTGAAAGTTATTTTGTGTTCATTTTGAACAAATTTTATGGATACATAACCTAGTTTATGCGTAAAAGAAGCATACTCGTCTTGTGTTTCCAGTGAGTAACGGTGTTTTTGAGGCAAGCAGCAGTTTGTTGTGATGGTGTTCTGGAACTTTGCAAGGAAACGTAATGTTCATTTTCACGATCTACTCTACTATTCCTTATCAAGCTTGTCGCATTCCGAATCTCTTCTCTGCAGCTCTCCGTGCTTTTTCTCCTCTTTCTGCCGACCACTGATCTCTCGAATTCTGTAAGTCTAGAATCATTTTTTCCGATTTACTTAATTAAGTAGTTACTTATTACTTATTCATTGAAGTCACTAGGTACCCCCTATGCTGATGTGCATAAATTTAAAATCAGGTCTGAGGAGAATCTTGTTCTGCTCGGATTCACTTCCAGCTCTGATGAATTTCTCTCCACATTCGATCACCCTTAATCTCCATTATTCACTCACTTGGTCACTCCAGTTAGTATCAGTTATACATTTTTCAATGAGTTGTTGCATAAGAAGGTATTCTCTCTAAGTTCCAAGTGTTTTTCAAGTTGTGTCCTTGAAAATGCTGTTGAATTGTCTTGTAAATGTTTTGCTGAATTTATTAGTTAAAGCATAACTGCTTTATTTCTCTGTCTCACTCTGAATACTTGGACCACGATCGCGGTACCTTTAGACCAACTGAGAGTACTTAAGTATGATTAAAGTTCTATCCTGTTCCATCATTTTTCAAAAATAAGAAAATTAGCTCCTTGCAATCTTTACTTACTCTGTTCTTGGCATCAAAACTTGAGTCTTTTTTCTTGCACGATTACCATCAAAAGTTACGCAGAGCTTGTGTCGTAAGTGTTCATTGAGGAATGATGGACCGGAAATTTTCAGCAGAATCTAAAAATTTGTAATTTTGGTGTCACATTTATTTTCCCTGCAGGAATCACCCTGGAATCAGAAATATGTCTTCCACAACTGGTCTAGTCTTCTCTGGTAAGCGCGATCACTACAATGGAATCATTGTTGATAGCGAATCAATCTCACAGGATGGACAGCCCTTTGATCTGAGGCTGAAAGGTTGGTGTTTCTTTCTTGTTTCTTGTACCTAGTCACTTTATTCAAGTTCTAATTTCAAAAATTGATGATCTCAGTACGTTAATATCAGGGAAATTTGCATGTGATGAATGAACTAGTTACCTAGAGGTCATTTCACGATAATTAACAAGTGGCAGATTGACATGCTTACTGCGCAGTGGATGAATTTGGGTTTCTCCTCACTGACTTTGACGCGCAGAGACATGAACATTGTTTGTCAAACAAACCTACAGCACAGGAAACCGGGCAAGCTGTCTTCTGCCATCTTTCGTGAAATGACCTCTATACTTAATCGCCAGGTGTCACCGGCTTAATCTAGTTTGGTGGACGGAGGTGCGCAGTGGCATCTTCGACTCATCCATAGCTGCTGACTTCGTGGGTGGATACAGGAATTTGTCCATCTCTCTCTCCTCCCATTTGAACGCATGTGTTAGAAAAGGACAGAGATAGGGGCTAAAGTCACGTGATGGCTCCCTCTTCTATCCTTTTCTAACACGTGTTCAAATGACCGGAGAGAGAGAAAGAAAAAGTCCTGTATCTGCCCATGACTAAATGTTTATGTAAGTAATAAGGCTTTCAGAAGAAATTTCCCTATCACGACAAGAGGGGAAATATTTTTACCCTCTCCACTGTTCAAACCACGGCATGTGTTGACATTTGCTTAAAGAGTCTGTGATTGTTGATGTATGCATTCAGAAATATTTGAACCGAACAGAAATACCTGTACATGAGAAGAAACCTTTTAGTTCCCATTCTTCCTTGAAAGAAATTGTTTTCTTTCCTTTAGTTTTATCTTTACCCTAAATGCTTTGAAATTCCATCAAAGACTGTCTGTTTTGTTTGTCACGACAACAAAATTTCAACTAAAAAATTTTCCAATTTTTTTTTGTTAAGTCTTATGTTGTTATACATCATTTTAAAGTCCTTAAAATAATCTTTAAAATGAGACTAAAATCAATATTCTACAACAAACGATGATTGAGTTGTGCTTAATTAAAGATGGTAGCCTCAAAAAATTTGGCAAACAGCGACTTTGAAATCAAGGCTTTGGACCCGAGAATTTGAACAAAGGGTCCGGGTCCAAGAGAAAATTAATCCTCAGGGTCCGGGTTCGGGTCCGGTCCAAAAAGAAGTGAGTCGTCCGGGTCCAGGTCCGGGTCCACTAATATTCTTTGGACCCGGTCCAGGGTCCGGAACCGGTTCTGGACCGGTTCTTGAAGGGTCCAAGTAATTAGTCGATAAATTTGGGCTTCATAGTTGAACTTTTTTATGCAGAAAGGGACACATTTTTCTGTTTGCGCAAAAGTGAAGTAATGAACAAAACAAGAAACTCATAGCAGTTTTGGTTAACTTCTGCATAAAGTCATCCAAACAATGATCTGGCAAATAGCAAAGGACAGAGCTCATGAAATGATAAAATAGCAACGGGTTTTTGTTTCCTTTTCTTCCTTTTTTCTTTTCTTTTCATTTCTTTTCCTCTCTTATTTCATGTTTTCTTTTTTCCTCTTTATCCTTCTTTTTTACCTCTAATTTATCCTTTTTTTCATATGCACACTGGACCTGCTAAGGACCGGTTCTGGCGGGTTCTGAATGAACCCGTCCGAAGGGTCCGGGTCCGGTTCAGGGTCCAGAAGTGAAGACATTTTCGGTCCAGGTCCGGGTCCGGGTCCAGAGGAGATAAAAAAATTCGGTCCGGATTCGGGTCCAGGTCCAAGCAAAAAAAAGGGTCCGGACCGGTTCCGGGTCCAGGACCGGTCCAGGGTCCGAAGCCCTGTTTGAAATTTCATAAAAAAAAAATTTGGGGGCCCCAAAAAATCTAAAAAAATTGGTTTTTGCTCTTCCTCTAATAGTAGAACAAGTGTACCGAATTTCGTGGAAATCTGAGAGGTCAAATGTGAATTTTGGTCTGATTTGACATGGAATGACCCTCGTGCTAACTGCCTTTCATTTTATAATTTGTCAGCCGTCAATCGGAAGATTCTTTTTGAAAGAAAGGATGTTTTCTGTCAAAAAGGTGGATGCCATACTGTTTTAAAATGGTCGTAACTTTTTTCCGTACAAATTCGAGAAAAAAAAGTTGACGGACTCAGAAAGTTAAGAGTTTTTACCTGATTTTTGTCACATCCGGCATCCGCTCTTTTGACGGATCAATCCTTAATTCTTCCGGTAGACTCACAAAAACTTATCAGCTCTAAAAAATGTTTTTTCTCTAAATTTTCAGAATCATTAGCAAAGTGGAAAGAAGAAAAGGTTCGCGGTATTTGGTTCAATGTGAACAAGAAGTATGCCGATTGGATTCCAGTTTTAGTCAAGGTCCGTTAAATTCAATTTTCTTCCTTTTTATAAATGTGTGTTGTTCACACAGTTTGAGATAAGTGGCTGGGGGATGGGGGAGAGAGAGAGAGCAGTTGATTTGGCAATGAAAAAAAAAAATGAAGTAAAAAAGGAAAATTATTTGTTTAGTTATTTTATGTCAGTGCCTACTTTCTAGCTCCTGAAAATCCAATCAGATAAATGTTCCCTAAAAATACAAGTTTAAGTATTCTTGTAATAGTTTTGAACAAACTTTTAATGAAACAATTTTTATTTATCTATTTATTTATCTATCTACGTCATTCTACTGGCTAAATTTAAATACAACAACATTCAAAACAAAATAAAAAAAAAACAAAAAACAAAAAACGTAGCTCCACCATTGCCTTAATCTTTAAAGTAATTTTGTGAGTCTGTGAGTGAATTTTGTAATTTTGTAATGTGCTCATCGTAATTTTTGGTGAACTTTACCTTTGTAACAACTATTCAATCGTTTATTGTAACAACTATTCAATCGTTTATAGCAAAACAAGAGCCCCATAAACTAACACCGAATCGCATGCACTTTAATAAACTCTAAATCCCTGCTTACCTACTTTAAAATTCCAACGCGTTTCAGAGGTGCGACTGACCTCCCTCTTCAGCTTCGATGCGACTCCATGCGAGTCGCTCCTCCAAAACGCGTTTGAATTTTAAAATAGGTAATGAGGGGTTTAGAGTTTATTAAAGTGCATGCGATTTGGTGTTAGTTTATTTATGTTTGATCCCTGTTTTTTTTTAAAAAAAAAAAAAAAACCTCATATATTTTCAAAAAAAGAGCCCCATTATAAAAATAATGAAATAGAGGTGTCCAGCAACTTACGAGATAACTGTTAGGGTCGTTGCAGAAGTGTTGGCGCACCTAGACGGATCAACATTATTTCTCTTGTTTCAAAATGAAAATTAATGAAAATGAATTTGTGCGTTGGCTTTTCATTGAGAAACGCTTTAAAATCAAAAGTTAAAAGTCAGAGGCAAGTTTAGTTTTGATCTGAAGAAATGTAAATTGAAAATTAGTCAAAGATTATGGTCCAGGTGCACCTATACTTCTGAAATGAGCTCTACCATCCCAAATTTGACTCGAGCTCCCCTTCCTTTTCATTATCTGTGTTCTTTTGAATAATTTCCAGAATGATTTTAATTTTCATCATGCATCTATAGATAGTTCAACGGTGACTCTGTGCAGATGGTTACCTGAGAACGAAGAACCGAATATTCCTGTATATTCTCATACCATGGTTGGAATAGGAGCCATTGTTGTTAATGAAAAAAATGAAATCTTAACAGTCAAAGAAACGTATGGAACCAGAATACAGTGGAAACTACCCGGAGGGTATGTGGAACCAGGTAAAGCTAGGTTCACTTTATATTCTTTATCCAAGCAGTTCTTTCACGCACACTCTAATGGCATTTTTTCAATTCACCAATGATTTCTCTGGTTGAGAAAAGATTACACATTTCAGTTTAGTGTATGACTATAATGCCCGAAAATATTCGCATTGCATCAGTAAGCTTTTCTCAACAGGTGCAGCTGCCGTTAAATGATTAAAATATCTTCAAGTTTTTTATAGTCATGGACGACTCTGCCAGTTGAGGAAAGGTTACAGATGTGAGTATTTTTGTGCATTACAGTTTTATAGTCCCTGAATACAAAAGAGTCAAGACATGTGAATGGAAGTGAAGAAGAAGAAGGGGTCTGATAGAGACAATATATAATAGAGACCACGCACTATCTATCTTGCCCATATTTGCGTGCGGTGGCAACTTTTTTTTTCGGGGTTTCAACAAAACACTGAAAAACATGGACCATACGTTGACTAATGAGCAAAGTTGTTCAGGTTTTTGCCTAGTGAAACCAAAAGCACTGAAATTGCATCAGTCAACGTATGGTCCATGTTGAATGGTGCTCCTTCATGCTCCTTATGTTAATTTCTGTAGAGCTCCAAAAAACAAGTCAGCCACCGCGCGCAAGGCTAGTGCGTGGTCTCTACTATATATTGTCTCTGGGTTCTGAGGAGCCTGGAGGCGTGCCCCTTTTTTATATTTTCATCCAAAAAGCTTCCCGCCAAAGATTACTTATACATGTATACGTTTACAAATAATCTTTGCCAGGTCAACCTAACCTTCAATACCTGATGGCTTTACTACCTGTTTTAATCTACAGTGAAGAGTAATGCGTGAATTTTTTCTGCTCTGAACAATCTTGTTCCAATTTCAGTAGAAAATTTCATTAGTTGAAGCTAGAAATGCTGAAAGTTTCCTCAAAGCTGGGCAACTGTACTGTAACACAGCGGGGAAGATGATTCCATGAAAATGTAAACTACAGGCGCGCCTCCTGGCTTCACAGACCCTTACTTCTTTTTCAGTTTTTAGCCGCCAATCAGAGATGGAACCTCTTATGGCGAGACTCTTTCATATGCAGGGACTCTAATTACAGTCATACACTGAATTGAACTGCGTAATCTTTTCTCAAGTGGAATCATCGGGGAATTGAATTATGCCGGCCATTCATTAAATATACATGGAACGGCAGCTCTGAATTACTTGTTCTTTTGTTGGGTCACAATCGAGATATCAAACCAATATTTTGACCTGTGAAGTTAAGCTAAATGCGTCTGTACTGTCAACATTTTCGGAGTTTTCCGTAAAAATCCTTAAATTAGAAAAGAACGCTGGGCCAATTGATCTTGCTTTTCGGTCAACGTGATTTTAAAAGAGGGCTCCTTAAGCCCATAAACTAAATCTCTGCGCTCAAAGAAACCTGCTAACTGATGAAACAAAAGAACCATTGAGGATTTTATACACAAACATTAGGTCATTATAAACAAATCTAGGTTGAAAGCACTCATTAAACCTCAGACAGCTGAATACTCATGATTATATGTGCGATGCATTCAGGGGACCTTTTACGATCTGAGCAAAATTTTTAGGAGAGCCAAAAATGTAATCCAGGGTCAAAATTTGAAAAGACGAGATTTTGGTGAAAATTTGTTCTGTTTACTCTTGCACACTGGAATTGCTCGTATTTAGTTCAATATTCGCTTGCAAGAGCGCGCCAGAGTCGATTTTGTTCAAAAAAAGAAAGAGACCTTAACTGGTCAGAAGCGCATGACCCACCTTTTTGTCTACTTCCTGTCTTCATTTGCAGTTGCTTTTGACGTATTCGAGTTTGTCGTTAAATCTTCTATTGAGTTTTACGTTTAAAAACCTACAGGATTACTATTCTAAAGTTGTCATTATAGCGCTTTTACTCTTGAATTCATGAGTCATGACAGAAACATATTCTCAACTTTGAATTCAGTTTTCTCGAATTTGCCTTTTTTTAAATCAATACTTCAAATGGCTGTAAAATATTGAATCTCTAATATATTTCCGTTCTTAAGGTCTCATATGAACCGGGATACTCTACTCTGTAAGAAAACTGCAAAAACTCTTTGGTCTCAGACAGAGACTATTTATAATAGAGACCACGCACTATCTATCTTGCCCATGTTTGCGTGCGATAGCAACTTTTTTATGGGGGTCTCAACAGAACACTGCAAACATGGACCGTACGTTGGCTGATAAGAAAAGTTGTTGAAATTTTTTGTCCAGTGAAACCAAAGCACCGAAGTTGCATCAGTCAATGTATGGTACATGTTGGATTGTGTTCCCTCATGCTCCGTGTGTTAAATCCTGTTGAGCTCCGAAAAAAAAAATCATCCACCGCTCGCACGGCTAGTGCGTGGTCTTTATTATATATTGTCTCTGGTCTCAGACTAGTCGAGGTCACTTTTCCCTGGACACATCACATATATGTACTCATTGGATGCCCAGATTTAAAATATAAAAATGCAGACAATTTGGCTGCACACCTTCCAAAGTATCAATATTACACTTTGTGAAGTTTATTACACTTTCTCATGGCAATTTTTTCCCCTTTAATTTTTCTTCTAGACGAGGATCTTGTGGACGCAGCTGTGAGAGAAGTGAGGGAAGAAACAAATATTGAAACAAAATTTGTTTCCATGGTTTCCTTTCGTCACATGCACAAAGCCAAGTTCGGTTGCTCCGATTTTTACTTCATCGCTCATCTCACGCCTCTCTCGAGTAGTATAAAAAAATGCGACAGGGAAATTGCAGATTGCACATGGATGAAGGTATTCAGAATTGATTTATTTATTTATCTCGGTATTTATTTTTTATTGTCTTTGTGCCTTTCCTGTCGGGAATTTCAAGGATTGGCCTGCTGGTCTGGGAAACGGAGCTCTTATTCTTACGGTCTTATTCTCTTTCAATCAAATTGCGCTTGTATCACTCACTTGTATGGCTCTTTTGACTTTTTTTTTTAAAATAATTAAATTATTAAAAAATTAAATTAAATAAAAAATAATTAAAAAAATGATTAAATTATTAAATAATTAAATAATTAAATTTAAAAATAATTATTGCATGATGTTCATCCTCTCTGTTTCAGGTGGAAGAATATTTGGATCATCCAGAGGTTCATATCAATAATAAATTTTTTGTCCAGAAATACGTGGAAAACTCTCAAAACAAAGTTGCCATGGTTGGAAATAAAACGTTTCATCCAGTTTCGAAAAAAGAGCAATACATTTTTGCTATCGAATCTACCAAATGAAAGGTCTTGTAGGTTTGTCATTCTGCCACAAAGCAATAATCTATTTATTTATCACTCTTACTTTTATAATTTGCAGCTCCAAGTTTTGAGTTTTTATGGCAACAAAGTTTAAACTTTCATTTCTTGTCGATAAACTAGTCATGAGTGAAATTGTTGGTTGGATACGGCTTTTCGTCAGTTTTATTGACACTTTTTTGCTCTCTTAATTTTAGTGATGGAGATAGCCGCTCTACCAGAGATTGATATCTTGGCTCATATACTCAGTTAAAGTTTGTAAATGTAACCGATATATGCCCAACTTTATTTGAACATGTTGGGTGTTTTTTGGTATTTTTCTCAGTTTGCGGTGAAACACCTGCATAAGAGCTATTTATCTATAGACCTTCTATCTATCTAATAAACACCATCTTAGAGTTAAACAAATTTAAAATTTAAAAATTGTGAAATTTTCTGGTCCAGTTAAATTATACTTAGGTGCTGAAAGATCACAACATTGATTTTTGAGTAAAATTGGCCTAAATTTACTGTAATATGGTCCAAAAAAAACCATTGTGATTGAGTCGTTAACGACCCAGTGGAAAGAGACAGCTGTATTCTCAGTGATGAACACTAATTGGACTCATTTATTCTAAAGGGACCTACTCGACTTTAGATGTTGCCATTTTCACTTGACTTGAATATTATTATAAAATTAGACCTGGTCCAAAGAATGCCTGGAAACTTTTAGGAACTTTCCTTCTCTACTTTAAGTTTTGGTCCTGAAAATATCAAGCAATTTTATACATCAAATTATTTTTAAGGGAATTAAAAAGTCGACATTAAATGGCAACGTCCAAATACTAGTAGGTCTTTTTAGTGTAAATGTGTCCAAATGACCTTCTGTACTAGAAAAAAAAAATGATTCAACATAGTTTGAACAATGATCAAAAAGATTGGAATTAAATTAAACTAAATTATTGGATAATTTTTTTTTTTTTCATCTATCCTGGACTATCTAAAAAATTAGAGGTGATGGCACTTTTCTGAGGCAAGATTAGAACTGAGTAATTCCACATTAGGCCCTGTATTGCGATCCTTGGTTTGTCCAAACCAATAGTTTGACTCAACCGCAAGGCAATCCGGTAGGCAGCCAAATGACTGGTGTAAGGATGAAAACAAAGGAGGCTCGACCCCTAACCGGAAGATAACAAGAGGTCGTAAAACGCCACTCCTCGTATACCTGAGGTTAGAGCTCTAACCACAGCCAAACTATCACTTAACCAGAGGTCGTAATCTGGGCCTTAGCCAGCCATCACGTGCCTTTTATTCTTGAGCGGTTACTGCCGATTTCTACCACCAGAGCGCTACCGTTCGATTTATGTCAAATTACAGGCTGACAGTAATTTATATCTGAGAAAACAGAGTGTCAGTTACTAGATATTCATCTGAAGAACGTCTCTGCAAAATATTTATTACACTTTAGTACATTATGCCCCTAATTTAGGGCTAGTACAAGTCAAACATACAAACAAGCAAAATTAATTTGAACAATCTAGAACATCCACTTGGTAGAATGCCCTCTGCAGGACAAAATTCCTCAGCTCTCCCAAGAATTTGCCAATCTGTCCATCCCCAAAAATATTTTTCAAGTTTAGAGGTAGTTGGTTGAAGAGCTGCACAGCATCAATTTTAATATTTGAGTCAGAGATGGAGAGGCAGATCTCATCAATAACTTTAAAAATCAGGCTGAAAATATCAATAAATGAAACATTGCATTTTGATACAAGAATCAATTTGCAATATTCGATTTTTTGGTACTTTCAGCTTTATTTTTGAAGTTATTGATGAGATATTTTGCTGAGGCGTTCTTCAGACGAAGATCTAGTAACTGACACTCTGTTTTCTCCAATATAAATTACTTTCGGCTTGTAATTTGACATTAATCGAACGGTAGCGCTCTGGTGGCAGAAATCGGCACTAAATATGCTGAAAAATGACCTTAATAGTTTATAAATATTTGCCTACAATGTTGCAAGATTTAGGGAAATATCAGTAGGTTTTCCTCTTTAGAGTATGGCGAAGCGGGATTCAAGTAATCGCTCCCTTGATTGTGCTTTATTTATCTCTGTCTTTTTGATCTGTGGTGATATAGCATTTCAAGTTGTGTCGTATTTAACCCTTTCCACTCCACCACTTTTCGAGCTGAACCTTCCCGTACTCCACTAGAACTCGGTGAACTAGAGCTTCACTGGTATGTCCAGAAGAAGCCTGTCAGAGTGCAGCACTTCTCAGACACATATTTTGTCCCGTTGATAGCGTCAATTTAGAGCTACAAGATTTTGTCGACCACAGCTCGACAATGGAGCGGAACCTGTAAATCGATTTTGTCGACTACAGCTCGACAGCGGAGTGCAAAGGGTTAAGATTTTTTTGTATAATTCTAAATTAGTTTTAAATTTTGTATGTTTCAATAAACAATTAAACAATTTTAAATTGTTTTGTTATCCAGCTCTTTTGTTATTATCCCGGCAGTCTAAAATCTGAAACACATTAAGTGAGGACGGTAGAAACTTATGGTGGTGTCCTCTGCACCTCCCTTAGAGGCTCAACAATTTTTCCCTTCAGGTCTGAATTCAAGAAAATTTAGGTTGACATCGACTAATGTGCTACAAAATACTTTGTATCAAGATAGAAACACGTCTGTGCCTAAAGTAGGTCCAAAATTTTATCTATCTTTCTATCTATCTTTTCTAATAGTACATGAGCACCCAAAATTAAGGTTCGTATTCGTCCTAGAATAGCTGCAATTTTACAATTTACCTTGTTTTACAAAAATTAAAAACAATAAAAAATAACTCCATTTTCAATTTTGTCATGATTTCCATATGTATTTATTTTCTCTACCCTATGGGGAGTGAGAAAGTAAAAGAAGGGTTACAGCTTATGATTTATAAGTTCATTATGATGTGGTAGAAACTAGAAAGACTCTTTTCAGACAAAGTCCTTCAGTTTCTGAAAGAATTCTTTTTACTCGCCTTTTTAGGTGCTGTCGCGTAGCAAAGCACCTTATTTAAATAAGTTTTTTCAATTGTTAGCAAGTGCATTGAATATTTGAACAGAAGAGGTTTTAACGTCTGATTCTCATAACAACTGATTCTCGTGACGTCTGATTCTAATTTGCTCTTAGAGCCCTTCAAAAATTTGTTTTTTTAACAAGTAATATCTGGCCGGATATGGTAAAATTTCAAAATATAGAGTAAAATTTCATATTTGTTGATTTAGCCATATTTACAGCATGCTTTATTATTACTGAAAACATTCGTAATAGGTAGAAAACAAACCCCTGATTATCGTCAAATTTTGATTTGGTAGGTTTGCTCTTGTGCATTTACCGCTTTTTTTTTTGGTTTAAACACTAATATCAAGGCTTTCATTGCTTTGAGGCCAAATTATGTTGTGTCCTCGAGCTTCTCGTAGACGGATGATGCATACTTTGGAGGGGCTCATAGCAAACACCGACAACCTACTGATGACTGCTTGCAAGCAGCAAAAAGCCGTAACATTGTTTGGCCCCAGATTGCTACCAATCTGGCTTAAACTGTTTAAAACCATTTTTCGACCATTTTACCTTAACTCAAGAAAATTGATGATTCAAACTTTTTTGAATAATCAAAAAAAGTTTTGGGGCCCAAAAAATCAAAATTAGACTAAGATCGGGGACATCAGGATTATTCTTATCCTAAGATTACTTACTTGTTCACTTGATCATTTTCAGCCCAAACTTTTTGGAGTTTGAGGCATGTTACGATTTTTATAAATTTAGTCCATATTAAGTTTTGACATTCAATGTATCACATACGGAAACCGCTAGCGACCTGGAGTTATTGATACCATTTTTTTGTCCTTTTCGACGATGAAGGGGAAAAAGTTATATGGGGTTGGTGGGTGGGGACAAAACTGGGTGTATAAAGTCACTTCAAACTAATGCGCAGAAATCAGCTAGGCACAGATGTTGAGAATTCATTTTTAATCGGAGAGGAAGGTAGAGAAGTGGTACTAATTTTTCTTGAATGAATTTCACTTTCAAGTTTATTCTACCATATTTTTCTGCAAATCTAAGATACTTGCACCCTTCTATCAGGAAATAAATTTTTTCAAAAATTAGTCCTTTTCAAACTTTGATTGCTTGTCAGTCAGAGTTAAATCATCCGATTGACTTTCGGTTTGTCCTATAGTCTTTCACACTTTTTGTAGCATTGGTGGATACAGGGCGGCGAAGGGGGTGAATGCTTGCCCCCCCCCCTTCCACCAAAAAAGGAGAAAAAGAGGGGGAGGGAAGGTGATAGAAGGGGGAAAGGAGAAGCGTAGAAAGGAAAAAGGGGTCACAGGGGGGCGAAAATTCCAAGTTTGCGCCCCCCCCCCCCCGTTCGTGAGAGCTGGATCTGCCAATGTTTTGTAGGTACTCGTAGGTGACAAAATGAGATAAAAAATATAATAAATGAGCCAAATTTTTGGTTTGTTTTGCTGGTGGCATCATAGCCTCCTGAATTGCTGTGCGTTGTGTCTAGTGATGGAAAATCTCGGGAATTTAATTTTCGGGAATATTCTTCAACCGAGAATTTATCCAACTTTTTAAAAAATATTAATTTTTGCTAATTAAAACTGTTTCTTTGTGGTTTTTGGATGTTGTTTTACAGTTTTCTTGGGCGTCTTTGGCCATTAATATAGCAGTGAGGCAATATCAAGAAAAATGTAGGCATCTACAGTGAATAATTGAAAAGAAAAATCTTGAACACCCTCTTATTTATGCACTTATAAAATTTACTGAAAAAGCTGGACCTCTCGACACCTCCCCTCCCTCCATTAGTATAAACCCACTTTTCCTTCATTTGTCTACTTTTCCAGCCCCTCAGCCCCCCCTCCCCACTACCACACCTCTCTCATTGTCCACCCTCTAGCTCTGCTCTTACAAGCATTTCAAAATTGGCCACTGAGATCCCAATCTATAGATTAAGGCTCAGGAGAAGATGCATGGTCAGGGTTCAGAGTTGTGAAAAATTTGAAATAGTTATTCGAATTAACACAAATTCTGTGCGATTCAATGGAATTTGAGTCATTTTTGGTGTTGTTTCTACTCCTCACCCTTGTTCTCTATAGGGGGTAAAATAATAATCAATTCTCTCCAGAAAAGTGTTTGATTAGCGTCTTTCGTAAGTGACAAAAGTCATGGGTACTCAAATAATTTGGACCCATCATAAGCGGCGGTAGCCGCACAGGCCCAGTCAGAAAACATCCCTGCTGTGAGGGTGTACACTTTAAGGGGTGTCTCCACCAGCGAATGTAAAAGCGCGATAACTGATTGAGCCAATACTGCCTTGAAGTCGATAGTTCGAGTCGATGTACGCCAAAAAAGCTAATTGGCTCATCAGTTATTCGCGCTTTACATCGCTGGTGGAGACACCTTTACTTGCTGCTTAGTTCTCAAGAAACACTCATTGAAGCGTTTTTGTGGATACATTTATACAAGGATTACAAGGTCCTCTTTAGAATACTACCACAAACAGTGTGTAAGTACTTCGGGTTGCAGCCTTTTACGGCGCAACTTGACGCGCTGTTATTTTAATAACGTATTGCCAACTTAAACATTAATTGATGCAATCATCGCACGTGTTTATAAAAAAACTATGGGTTCTATTTTCATCACGAATGAGATTGCAGCACTGTTCCCGCCAGTAACGATTTTAAAATTTTACGAGATTTTATTGGTCGGTGAGAGCTCGGAATAAGATTTTTGAACCAATCACTGTTCCAATGATGCATTAAGTTGAGCTCACCAGCAAAATGTCGGCCAGTATAAATGTAACAGCGCTACGATGTACACCTCCGCCGCAAGTGAATTTGGCTCCTACTTGTGTTATTTCGTATTAAAACTTTTTCAAACAGATTTAATTCTTAAATCATGGCCAGAATTTCTCTTCTACGATCAGAGGTAAGAATCCTTCGTGTCTTCAACTCTGCTCAAGCATCCTCCTGCGCTTTGTTTATTTTCCCATCTCTATCTCCTGAATGTAGGTTATATTCACACTACTGTGTACTCTGTTTTATCACTCGCGAATCTGGCGATTTGTTTTTATTGCTCCAAATTTAATTAGTTGGTGTGGGATTCATCTGCCACGTCTCATTCTCAGATTCTAGTTTGATAAGCAAGATAAGCTCCTAACCAATGGGTTCCATGTGTTTGAAATGAAAGTATCTTGCTTTGTGCTTTAGAGTTCATCATTTCAAAATTATCCTCTCCCCTCTTTTTTTTGGTTTTGTTTTTTCCTCTCACCTATGTAGAGAAATTTGACTTCCCCTCATCTGATTGATTAGATCATGATGAAATGTAAATTCATGTACCAACTGGTGCCTTGATGATTGGAGGTTAATGACTTTCCGCTGTTATCTACGTTGCTTGAAATTAGGGCTTTCACCTCAGATCTTAGATCTATTTTGTCAATATTTTGTGCTTTGACTGAGCAGATTCTGTTTGTTGACAATTTTTTATCCCATCCTGAGCTCATGTTTAGCTGGTTACTGCCCGAAAGTTGCAATACCTAAGTCTTTTACCTGGTCTACTTGATTGACGTTGAACGGTATTTGAATGACATGATTGGTCTACTGATGTTGCTCTTGATTCTGTAAATGCAATCGTAACAATTTGTAAAATTAACTCCCAATAGCACTTGTGTCAGGGCTAGGGCTATGAAGAAGATTTTGATTACCAAGCCATCTGAATATCAACAAAGTTGATAGTACAGTGGAAGTTTAGTTGACAATTGATCCTCGGAGTGGAAAGCATTCAACTTTAACAGTAATCATTCCTTTCACGAGTGCCAAGAAGTAGATTCCTTTTCTAAACAAGATAACTCAATCGGGTGCCAGCTGACTGATTTTGCTCTCTTTGACAACACGAGACGAGATAATGGGAATGGAATAATCCCAATTGGTTTTAAATGGTGTCACATGACCGTGTAAACCAGATTTGGAGTCATCTAGTCCTAAACAAACAACTTGAACTACTCTAAATCTCATCCACATAGTCGCATGACCTTGTTTAAATCTATGAGATCAATCGATTTCTGCTGTTTCGTCTTGTGTCGTCCGAAGGAGTGGAATCGACATGGAAGTAAAATTCAGCAAATCTCATATCTATGCAAGTTGTGGCTGTTTTTTACTATTCCAGGCTGTTTAATACTTTTTCCCCAGATGAAGTTAAAGTCAGATTGAATGTAAAAACGAGCGAAAATAATGATGGAGTGACACTAACATCTTTGGAAACTTAAAGAAAGCTTTTAATCACGTGAAGGTAGCTACCAACAAGGAGTAAAGCAAACATCAGGCCGCTCAAAAATGAATGGGACTAGTGTGAAAGTGTATACCATTGGTAGACCCATTGAAAATGTGACACTAATTTAAGTTCAATGTATAATTAGTTACTAGAAAATGAATTAATTTCAATTGTGGAAGTCTTCCAAAAAAAAAAAAAACTAAGTACGAAATTTAATGAGGTGTAAACGTTTAGAGGATACTCAGAACTGAAACTTGGGTCTTCTAGATAGTAGCCGAGCACCTCAAAATTAGTCGGACAATCAAGAACCTAGGAGTAATTAGTGACAACAAGCATACGTAAGAATGACAAAACTTTAAATTCCATTTCGGGGGGAAAAGATGTGGTTGTAGAAAAATTGCTTCAGATCTAAACCAAACATGAGAGAGAAGACCAGATTTGGTTGATGGAATTTAACGTAAAATGTTCCGTTAGGAAGTTTTCTTACGTCATTAGGTGCCAAAAAATAGTGAAGGAGGAACTGTGACCGTCAATGATCACTGGTCAGGGCATAACAAGGAAGGAAAAAAGATAGAAAATAAAACAGCGGTGACTTCATGAAAAGAAACAAGGCGCACGGGAAAAATGCTGAAAATATTTTTGGTCAGGACGTTTCGGCTCAAATGGGTCTGTTGCGTACTTTTGCCTTAGCAATATGACGCATTGATTCTAACGTTGTATTCGGCAAAAAACGATGTGCACCTTAAAAACTTTCAAAATCCTTTCATTAGCTCAGGAAATCGCTACCATTTCAAACAACTCGCGCGACACTATAGTCTGTTTGTTCTAACTTGAGACCTGAGCGGGCGATAAATGAATTTCGGAAAATAGAGAATGGCAACACTTCAATAGTTTGTCATAGCCCCAGAGTCCGGCAGCAGCCCTGTCACCTCGGCCGACTGACGAGGGTTAGCACTCCTACGTTGCTACAGAAGGCAAATCTACTCGAATCTCCAAGTATCAAGTTAGAACAAACATACTATAGACACTATTATCACCTACATACAGCTATATAGACGAAACCATCGTGTTTATGTAAACATCAACATAACTTACAAACATTTGGATTTTTTGTTCAGATGCATACAATTCTTGCTTTATTTTGTAATCTTTTATGAGCAAGAAAAGACCAGACAGCAAATGTAGCCAATATTTCATTTATTTAGAAGGAAGTTTCATAATTATATTCTTACAATGTTTACACGCACACGGTAGTTCCATCTATGGGTCATTCCATGTCAAACCAACTACATAGATGTAGTATTATGCCCGTTCAAATAGTGTCTATTGAAGCGCAGACTGTTGAAATTTAAGTGATTTTCTAAGTTCATGAGTGGTTTTTGAAGGTTTTTAATGTGAGCATCACTGTTTTTACCTTGCGAATCAAGGTTCTGTACTGATGCAGCAAAACTATGCAACAGACCCATTCTAGCCATTTTCAACTCAGAAATTTAAAAATACAAAAGTATAAAAAAAAAAAAAATCAAAAAGTGGAGAGAGCCACTATTCTAAATTGTTGAGGAATGGTAGCTCTCTCCAGTTTTTGAAGTTATTCCTTTATTATTTTATTATTTGTCTAAATTTCTCAGTAGGGAATGGCTTCAATTTGAGCCGAAACGTCCTGACAAAAAAAATTTTTGCAAGGTTTCCAGCATTTTTCTTGTAGACCTTGTTTTTTTTTTATACCAAGCAAGTTGACAGCAAACCCAGAGAACTGCTCTCTCGTGTATGACCAATTAACCATAGCTGACTCATACTGTTTATATTTGCTTGCCAGTTTCTCACTGCTGACAGTGCTGACACTGCTGATTCAATGAGATCATGTTTCTCCTCCAGAATGATGAGAATCTCAGAATCGGATGTGATTCAGATTACAGTCTTGGCTCTCAAAATTCCTTGTCAGAAATGTTCTATTGGTTATATATGGCTCTGTTCCTCTGATGGTTTATTTATTTATTTATTTATTTATTAATTAATTAATTTTTACAATGATTGTCCTATGAAGGCTCAGAAGGGACATTGCCTCCCTAAGCATGGAGTAACAGGGTTAGTAACTGTCAAAAACAAAAGGTTTGCTCAGTGGCGTAACAATAGCCCCCTCAGCTCTTGCAATTGCGGGGGGGGGGGGCGCAAAGAGAGAGTACGAAAATACAGGGCGAAGGAAGAAAAGGAAAAGAAGAGAAGAACAAAAAATAGGAAAACAGGGGCGAAGATAATAGAGAGAGGATTGATAGAAAGAGATGGATTTTGGAAGACTTATTGACGATTTCACAGCATTTAAGGCGCGAAGGAAATAGTTATGAAAGAACAGAGGAGATTTTTGATTTAAAATTGACAAAAAAAAATAAATTGATTCATAACTTTTCTTTCGTCGGAGTATGTGTTCTATGAAGCCCCAGGGTCATATAGGCCGGAGTGGTGAAGAGAAGGGTTGGGAGGGAAGGTGATGGGGGTGGGGGGGGGGCGCAGCTCTTTTGTTGCGTGGGGGCGCATGCATGCCTAGTTACGCCACAAGAAATCAAGCTTTGCTGTTCAATAAAGATTTCTTCGGAAGAGCACACCTTGTATTTAAACTTTCAAGAACCTTCTTTTTCAGTTTTGGAATACTGAAATACAAGTACAGTAGAGCCTTGGTTATCCGAGCTATTTGTATCCATTATCCAACCGAGCCACCTTCATCCAAGTCATCTTATGGCTGGTTCCTTCACCATTGAGGTGATTCCAGGGCTGACTTTTTTGAACCCTGGACACCGTGTCGCGCTGCTTGGAAAGTTAACAGGGTTTGGCTAAAATTGATGATTCATCTCCAAAAGTACGAATTTGAAGAACATCAGCACCTACAAGCACACTTCAGGAAAATACCCTGAAAGTTTCAAGCGGAAATACTCAAAAATAAAGCCAGGATTTATGGAATACTTACGTTCCCATCTACCTCAATGAGTTGGAGTGAGGCAGATCGACATTGAATCACTTGCACTCACTCGCACTCACTAAGCTTTTGGGGAGGTGAATTTCCAATGTTATGACTTTAATTCTCGACCAATGGTGCTCATTTTGGGCTCAAAAAATCTAAAAAAAAATTATGCCTTAGCCAATGTTCTTGTATTTTGCGTTTTTTTTTTTTTTCAATTTAAAATGCCGAAAACATGACTTTGCTCCTGCACTGAAAAAAATCAATTGTTAAAGCAACAATTCAAAATTTGCTGATTTAACAAAAATTGAAAGTTGCTAGATCAACCAGGGTTTTCTGTTAAGTTAACAATTTATTTGCTTAGTTTACAAAAATAGTTGTTAAATCAACCACATAATGGTGTTCTTTTAACAAAATAGACATTGTCAATTTGGCAATTTGAAATAGTTAAAAACATACAGAACTTTGCCCAATTAGTTGATCTAATAATTCCGCTTGTTATATCAGCAAAATAAATTGCTGATTTCACTTACTAATTTGTTATTCCAGCATAAAAATTGTTATTTTTACTATTTGATTTGCTGGTTGGGCAAATTAGTTGTTAAGCTAACAAAATGAATTGCTGATTTAGCATTTGACTTGTTAATTTAACAAAATTATAGGCTAATTTAGCAAATCATTTTGTTCTGTACTTTTTTAACTATTTATTTTTTTCAGTGTGTGTGGCTAGCAGTGGTGCTATTCATTGTATCGAAAACTGGAAAAAATTTCATCTGAAGTCACCTTGTGGTAATTTTCATGAAATGTTAAAGTCTTGCTGGGGGTTTTGGACTTGGTCCGATGGCTACCGCCACTTTTGATATTGCCCAATTCAACTTGCCCTCTCTCACAGATAGATTTTAACTAACGTGGTTTTTCTCAGCAAAGCAGAGACGAAAGCTTCTGTGTAAAAATGGAGGTATCTAATGATTACTTTCTGACCAGGCGCATTTTGGTCTCAAAAACCCAATAAAATTAGCTCTGTGGCTTTGAAATTTTTGAAAATTTTGCGGGGGAGGACCTCCTTTTACTTGGGGGGGGGGGCAGGGGTGTCTCCTCCTACACCTCCTATCGGGAGCTGCCTGCTTTGTCCTCAAATCCACTGCTGTAAATGTATCTAATTCATAATAATTATTAGAATGCGTGTTCTGGTTTTCATTTTATTTTTCACCATAGTTATTATGGCACACTTCACACATTCCGCTGGTGATTTTTGTTCTGTTTTTCCTTTTAAAAATCAACGGCGCACTATGACAGGTGAGCGACATATTTATTTATTCGAGCAGGTAAACCCCAGTGCATTGTTTGTACATTTTATCAACAAACCTTGCTCTAATTACATGTTGTTCACTTGCCATTTCTTTTCCTGTCCCACGTCCTATGTTGTCAAATTGCACAGCTCTCTTCATCAAAGCTTGTAGAGAAAATGGTGATTTGGCAGCATTGCATGATGCTTGAATCCAAGAGATAGTCAGCTTTTTCACATCAGTGATTCTTCATTCCCCCCTTCAGTTTCCTTGCTATTTACTTTCAAAGCATTTTGTATCGAAGCCTTGAAAGTCCCGTTCATTGTTTTAAAATCCCCACTGGCGCTATTTAGTCCTTTAATATTTTAGTCATTCATCTCCTAAACAGCAATATTTTCTCTCTCTCTTTTGTGTCTACGAATCAGAGCTGCCCTTTTGCGAATAATTAATGGTATTTTTCAATATGTGAAAAGAGAACGCAGTTTCAGTTCAGTGTATCACTGTACTGCACAAAAATACTCTAATCTGGAATCTCTACTCAATCGGAGTCATCACCGTTAAATTAAAATATCCGCAAGTTTTTAAAGTCATTCACGACTCCATCGGTTGAGAAAAAATTACAGATGCGAGTGTTTTCCTGCATTTCAGTCAATCACTGAACTGAGCTGTGTGATCTTTTCTCAACGGGCGGAACTTTCCCCCTCCTATTTCTATTACTGTAGTAGAATGATTTTAGTGTTCCTCTTTCCTTTTGTTTTGTTTTGTTTTTTGTTTTTTGTTTTTTTTTTTTCTCTCTCTCTCTCTCTTTTGATTTAGTTTGTCCAAAGTATGTATAAAACTCAAGTACATTCCAATTCCTTTTAAAAATGTGCTGTGCCATAAAGGTAGATGTCCCAATTACCGCCACCCTATTCATTTATTCTTTAAAATAAGCCTACATTAGCAGGTAAATTTAAGAGTATATGGAATAAGTGTTCTTCATTGGTTGGCTGAACTGGTGAAAATGTTTGAAGTTGATATTTAGCAGCACTGTGCCCTTAAAAAATCACAGAAGTGGACACCTGCCCAGCACCACCTGTTAGCGCCGATTTCTTTCAGTGGTTACTTATTAAATATCTGTTCTCTTTACTTTCTGCTTTTTAAATTATTATAATTCCATTATTTCCTGACGATATACATGATGATTTGAATGAAAAGCCAGTGAAAATGTGTATGGCGATAATTAGGACAACTGATTTGTCAATAATTGAGACAAAGCCACCTTTGGCATGGCGATAATCGGGACATGGGCCATTTTTCCGAGTTTCATTCATAATTTTTTTCCTGATTGATTACTCCAACTTTTTTTTTTTTTTTTTTTTTTTTTTAATAAAACTTGAATGTATTTAAGAGGTTCTAGTGCAAATAGATCCAAGTTTTGATAAAAATTGACATTTGTACAGGTACCTATTTTACTGAATTTTTTTCTTAAAGGTGGCGGTAATTGAGACATCTACCTTAATAGGAATTTAATGTTCATCTGAATCTGAGGGTTGTTTTCCTTTATTGTTTTAGGTATTTTTTGAAGCATGAAGATACCTCTAGAAAGGTAATGGGAAAATGTCACCGAAATTGGGTGCAGCAAACAATGTTTTGGCGGATGAAGCAGAAAACTGATTTGTAAAGTATAGGAAAATGACTTCAAGGTATTGAAATTTATCTCATCATAAATGACTATGTATTCGTAATTTCGTATGTATTTAAGAATTAATTGCTTTCTGAAAGAGCGGTAGGTGGTAACATCAATACTGTTCAGATCGATAAAGGGTGTAATAAAGTTAAAAGAATTGGAAAGACGTCTAATAACATCTGTGTAAAATTTTGGAGCTAAAAATGGGAATCATAAAGAAGAGATCGCTGGATTGTAGAATACAACCAGAAACTTGGAGATTAAATGTAGATTAAAGTTTGGGAGAATCTACAAAGCCTTTCCAAATTTTAAAATGATATCACAGACCAGTAAATTTTCTGAGAGTATGAATTCCAAGGGATTTACACATGGAGGAGTAGGTAATCATATGAAGTAAAAATATGAATTTTTGAGGAGCGGCATACCCTCTGTTTTAAATGTGGTAAAAAGGGGTATAAAACAGTGGGTGTGCTTATGCATAAAAAACCTGATTTCAAAAGGTTATTTTGTTAGTATGAAGTGTTGGATTGGGTTCTCTCAGTCATCTGAAGATTTGACCACACGCTCTAATTGTTAGGCGATTAAGAAAAGGCAGTTTTTCTCATCAGAGTTTGACGCAATAACAGATTGAAATTAAGAGTTTTGAGCAGCCACAGTTACATAGCTCCTTTTACGGAAGAACTCCTCAATTGTGGGATGTGTTGAAATTGAAACTGCTTGAAACTTTGAGGTCTCACAACTTTGTGACAAATGACCTGCTATCTAGTAGATGAGTAGATGAGTATTAATCATGTCCCATTGTTTCGTAGACTGGACAGACTCTTTGTTCTATTGGAGACGGGGTCATCGGCCGTAACACGAAGAGCTGCCGCCAAACAGTTGGGAGAGGTTCAAAAACTCTATCCTCATGAACTGCACTGCCTCTTATCTCGTGTGGAGGAATATTTGCGCAATACTTCATGGGATACTCGGATCGCTGCTGCTCAAGCTGTCGAAGCAATCCTCCTGAATGTTCCTCCGTGGGATCCCCCTTCAAGTGGTATGAATATTCTTCAAGACAACTTTTTCTCCATCAAAGGTATTGCTGGCTAGTAGAATGAAACCCAATTATGACATGCAGGTTAGCTCCTCAGATGTCTGCTAGAGCGCTGCACTTGTTGGAAAAGTCGGATGGAGTCTGAAAAATGAGCTTGAGAGAAGTGAACTATCGTGTTGGACCACGTCCTGCTCATGAGTTGAATGGGTAAATAAAATGTACATGGTCCATGGTAACGGTTAAGGGTGATTGCAAGCAAAACTTTGCCGGATTTCAATTCGATAGATAGCGCTACTAGTCCAGAATTCCTGGCCGAGTTGATTTGGCAAGTTTGTCAGATGGAGACTATCAAAGCAAAATTTTTCTAACTGGGCAGTAAAAGTAAGTAAAGCTGCAAACGGAAACCGAACTTGTTTAATTTTTTTTTTTTTTTTAAGGTTTGTTAGATATCGCTCTGTCAATCAGAAATAAGATATTTACATTTATAAGTGGCGTTTTTATACAACAATGAAATGGTATAATTCTTTTTACATTAAATATTTAGATTGCTTTTAGATTAAGATGGGGGAAAAAAATAAAATAAAAAAGTAAAAATAAAAATAAAATAAAAATAAATGAATACATACTATCAGAGACAATATATAATAGAGACCACGCACTATCTATCTTACCCATATTTGCGCGTGGTGGCAACTTTTTTTTTGGGGTCTCAACAGAAAACTGCAAACATGGTCCATACGTTGACTGATGAGAAACATCGTTGAGATTTTTGCCCAGTGAAACCGAAGTACCGAAATTGCATCAGTCAACGTATGGACCATGTTGGATGGTGCACCCTCATGCTCCCTGCGTTAATTCCTGTTGAGTCCTGAAAAATAAGTCAGCCACTGTGCGCACGGCTAGTGCATGGTCTCTATTATATATTGTCTCTGCATACAATGTAAATAAGTAACAGGTTATTTAATTTGGAAAATATTTCATGGCAGGCAAAACAAATGATTTTAGGAATAATGTGAGCAGCTATTTGAATACTTGATCATCAAAGCCTCTCATGCCCTTAGTGAGTTTTATGATAGATAATACAAGATGGAAAGCAAATTGTTCTGTATTTTTTGTCTTGATTTTTGAAACATTTGATATCATTTTCAGTCATTCTATGCTTGCCACTAGCCTGTATCTCAGCCTGTTGGGGCTTTTTGGATCAAATGAAAAATAAAATAAAATGAAATAAAATCCTTGTCTTGGTTTTTTTTTCTTGCTTTCTTTCAGAAAGCACCGAAGAAAACGCTGTGGCCTCACCCCAACCTGGCCGCTTAACATTTCAGACTTTTGATCTTAACAAGATTTTAACTGATGGTGCTTATTTGATGGGCTCTGTTGGTTCTGAATATGACTTGGAAGAAGACAGTTTAAGTGAGTAATTGATCTCGTCTTCATGCTTTTAAGCTCCAATTTTATAGGCTAATTTTTTATGCAAGGAACACGAAGGGACATAATGCATTTGACCAGTACTTCGGTAAAAGGGCGCTTGACGAAAATAGTTTCGAGAAAAATGCTTTTGAAAGTTTAGTGGCTTTTTTTTCAAAAGTATCCAACATTCTTCTAAAAACTGAAAACAGTTTTGAAGGGCAAGTATTCGATGACATTTGTGCAAAGAACTTTATTCAAAATGAGCCATTTTGGCCCTGAGGAATTCTTTTTGGATTATTCCTCCAATGGAAAGAGCATCATTTCGCGGCTCTAAAGCTGGGTTTGTTTTTGTCCCAGCCCTTCTAGGAGGGGTAGGGTGTCTCTTATTTTTGAAATTTTCGAAAAGTTAACCTCCAGTTCTCTCAAACCGTGCTATGAGGCATAAAAATCAAGAATATTTGTCGAAAAAAAAAATTAAAATTTTTTTAGAGGTCTCTCAAGCGGCATAAAGGGCGTAAGTGCAAAATTTGCAACTACAGCTATAGTATAGTCGATTCCTTATGGAAAATGCAATAATGCTGCCCTTTAGGGCGAAAATTTCGTCCGTTTGACCGTATCGTGAAGCGTTTAGCGGAAAAATGTCAATTAAAGAGGGCGCAATTGCAAGTTTGCGCGCGCGAGGAGCTTAGCGGCGGCGCGCGGCCGGGTCAGCACGTTGAACGATCGTCGCGTGCGCAGTTGGTAGGCAGATTGATAATGGATATTCTCTACATACGTGCAAAGGCGTATTGTGCGCTCTTTCTTACCTTATTTAGAAAATATGTGTGTCAAATTATTAACTGGATACAATGGACACAGAAACAGAAAAATGCAATTTTAGTGGTAATCTTTGCCTTGTTCTGTATTTCAAAATGAACAAAAAATAAATTAATACAGTCTAAAAAAAAACATAAAATCTCTTGAACAAAAACGACAAAGGTAACACCCGCTTTTCACTATGTAAAAAATATTTTTAGCGGCAATTTTGGTGTTTTGCGTATTGATTTCGAATGTTTCACAGTTGAGGTCTAAAAAAAAACCACACAAAACACCAGTATTCCCCCAAACTAGTATTTTTTACAGTGTGAAAATGGGTGTCGGGTACTACTGCAAGTCGGCTCCCGGGGGGGTTCACCTTAGAATAAACTAAATTGTCGCACAACAAAAAAATTTTGAAAAAAAAAATTTTTAGTATTAATTTTTTCAAGTCATGAACGGAAATTTTTCGGCACCGTTTCCTACATTTTTAGTGAAAGGGGTTTGCTACTTTCCAGTAAATCCTGAAAATCTTCTTCTTTGGCCGTTACTTTTTACTTTCTCGCTCTAATGAAATTAAAAAAATTTGAGAAAGTGTTGCAATGGCGCAGAGATTTTTGATGCATTTTGTTTCGATATTTGGCCCGCTGCGACTAACAAGGGGGGGCTCAGAAATCGCCGCCTCCGATTTTTAAAACCATTGCACAAAATGTAGCTAACTATTAGACCCGTGTTTCTCACTTTTTGCCAATGGGCCTTCTTAAAGCGTCGGGAAATTTTTTTGAAAGTTGCCGAAATTCATGGAAAGACCCGAGCGGAGAGCGTTCCGAATATTTATGTGTATTTCGACAACTTTAAAAAAATTCCTGACGCTTTAGGAAGGCACATTGGCAAAAAGTGAGAAACACGGGTCTAATAGTTTTATTTTAGCTACTTTTTCGTGCAATTGTTTTCAAAATCGGAGGCGGCGACTTCTGAGCCTCCCCTTGTAAGTCAATCATGATAATTATGAAAAAATTTGGCTCTCATCATGCCAAATACTATCCAAAAGAACATTTATCCATGACATTTTAGTATTTCTTAAATATATGTAGTTTGAGGAAAATGTAAAAAATTCTGTGGCGTCCGTTGCAATACTTTCTCAATTTTTCTAATTTCATTAGAGCGGAAAGTAAAAAGTAACGGCCAAAGAAGAAGATTTTCAGGATTTACTGGAAAGTAGCAACCCATTTCACTAAAAGTGGGAAACGGTGCCGAAAAATTTCCGTCCATGACTTGAAAAAAATAATACTAAAATTTCTTTTTTCAAATGTTTTTTGTTGGCGACAATTTAGTTTATTCTAAGGTGAACCCCCGGTAGCCGACTTGCAGTAGTACCCGACACCATTTTTCACACTGTAAAAAATACTAGTTTGGTGGAAAAACTGGTGTTTTGTGTGGTTTTTTCTGAGACCTCAACTGTGAAACATTCGAAAACAATACGCAAAACACCAAAATTGCCGCTAAACTAATATTTTTCAGATAGTGAAAAGGGGTGTCTGGGACTGGTACATTTCAGGGGTGTCGGCCACTGGGGCGTTTACCTTAGTCGTTTTTTTTCAAGAGATTTTATGTTTTTTTGACGACTGTATTAATTTATTTATTTGTTCATTTTTAAATACAGAACAAGGCAACGATTACCACTAAAATTGCATTTTTCTGTTTCTGGTCCCTTGTATCCAGTTAATAATTTGACACACATATTTTCTAAATAAGGTGAGAAAGAGCGCACAATACCCTTTGCACGTATGTAGAGAATTCCATTATCAATCTGCCTACCAAATGCGCACGCGACGATCGTTCAACGTGCTGACCCGGGCCCCGCGCCGCCGCTAAGCTCCTCGCGCGCGCAAACTTGCAATTGCGCCCTCTTTAATTGACATTTTTCCGCTAAACGCTTCAAGATATGGTCAAACGGACGAAATTTTCGCCCTAAAGGGCAGCATTATTGCATTTTCCATAAGGAATCGACTATACTATAGCTGTAGTTGCAAATTTTTCACTTACGCCCTTATGCCGCTTGAGAGACCTCTAAAAAATTTTTTTTTTTTTTCGACAAATATTCTTGATTTTTATGCCTCATAGCACGGTTTGAGAGAACTGGAGGTTAACTTTTCGAAAATTTCAAAAATAAGAGACACCCTAAGGAGGGGGTTCAAAGTTGAAACCTATTTTCGTCTATAACTTTTAACCAAATTATACTACAACACTCAATTTTAAACCAAAATGTTCAACGTAAAAAGAGCTTTCTTTTAATGTACAACATAATGTATTTATCTCAATTTTGAAGGTAAAAATTACAATTTTTTGTTTTTTAACAAACCCAAAACGTTTTAAAATTTGCAATTTTGAAAGATGAATACCATCTCCCATTTTTTTTTAAAAACTGTTCTCAATTATTTTATAATTATCATGATTTACTCTGCTTGCAGTGGGCCAAGTATCGAAACAAGATACCTTGAAAATCTCTGTGCTATGACAATACTTTCTCAATTTTTCTAACTTGGTTAGAGTAAGAAAGTAAAAAGATCATTAAATTAAACTGTCCAGTTTTTTTTTTGTTTTTTTGTTTTTTTTTTAAAAAAATAAAAAATGGAAAAAAGAAGTTGATAAATTCCTAGAGCTCTTGAGTCCTTTTTTACCTGAGGTTCTCCCTTCCTCAGGGTGTCACGCTTGGTGCGATGTTACTGTGAGGTACCTTGGTAAAGTACCTCCATACCATCTTATTCCCTTTTTCCCTTTTTGTATTCTCTGTCTAGTTGTTTGCTGTGAAATACCATCATAAGGAACTCGTGGTTTGGGTGGCTCGACTTTACCACTACCAATTACGACAGGTTATAATAAACGGGTTAAAATTCTGAAATCTCCTGAAAAATGCTTGTATTATGCGGGTGACGTAGCTTTTACAAAGGACTAATCATTTTTGACAGCTCTATGTTGAAAAAATTATTTTATACTTTCACTCTCTGAAAATGTGACGATTTCCTTTTGTTTTTATAGACACCAACAAAAAAGATTTGTTAACGCAACAAAGAGAAATTCTCAACTCCCGCCTAGGTTTAAATATTCCTGAATTGAAATCTGATCTCCTCACTGCAGAGGATTTGATTATTGGATCTGAAAATAAGTCTGACGGTGTTGTCAAGGTAATATTTCCATTCTGTTGCGCTAATTCCTTAGTTAAACCTGTGTACCTGTATAGAATCTTGTCTGTCAAGGACCTTCAGAGGAAAGATGATTCAAGGCACACTGAATCACCAAAAAAAAATTGAAAAAAAAAGAGAAAAAAAAAAAAAGTTTTTTGGGCAAACATGTATTTATTTTTATTAAAATCTTCTCAAGAGCTGATTATAAGACATATTGGATGAAAAATTTGAAACTCATGCTTACTTTCAGAGGTAAAAATTACAGGAAACTTTATTATTTTTACTGAAAACTAATTGTATAAAAGTGTTATTAAAGCCCTGACCTACTTTACAGTTTATTTTGAGGATGCAACTCAGGAAATCACTTCAATTTCAAACAGCCCGCGCTACACTAGACGCTATTTGCACCGGTATACCACTACATAGACGGAACCACCGTGCATAAGTAAACAACATCGTAACAACAAAATGATAGAATTCCGTTCTAAATACATGAAATATTGGCTGCATTTGCTGTCCGGTCTTTTCGGTTTATCAAAGATTACAAAATAATATAAGAAATGTACGCATCTAATCGAAACATTCCAATGTTTGTAAGTTCTGTTCATGTTTACATAAACGAGGTGGTTCCATCTATGTAGTTATAAGCAGGGGTGCAAAATGTGCCCGATCTAGCAATCTGCGGATCGCGTGAAAGTGAGGAAATTTCTGGGAAAGTGAGGAAATTTTTCCCAAATTTTTTTTTTTTTTTTTTTTTTTTTTTTTAAATAATGGCAATAAAGATTTCCCAGGAATATAGTGTAAAAAATGGGAAAATATCGATCATTTTGCGAACATACGTTGTTGAAATGTTAAAATAACCAAAAAAAAAGTCATCACTTTCTAATTTTTTTGAGGAAATTTTTGAAAATCCTGTGAGTAATTAAGTTATGGATCGCGTGAAACTTCCGAAGTTTTGGAACATTTTGCACCCCTGGTTATAAGTCGGTGATATACTGTCTAGTGTAGCGCAGGTTGTTTGAAATGGAAGGGACTTTCTGAGTTAAAGGGTGGATTTTGAAAGTTTTTAATGTGTGCATTATTATTTTCGCCGAATTTTACGTTAGAAACAATGTGGCATATTGATGTAGCAAAAGTATGCAACAGACCCATTGTTGATTTTTTTTGGTTGCTTGGTTGGTTGGTAAGTGAAAGTATCCGATCTTCAAGTTTATGTTTATTTCCTGGTGGTACAAAATGACTCAGGAGTTGGTTACGGCTCTGTACATGTGGTTTTCTCTGCCAACTTAAATTGAAGCCGTAAATCTATTAATCCTAGAGTCCCTATATACTACGAGAGTTGCGCCATGTCCTCTTCTGCTTCTTCAAAATGAAGAAGAAGAAGGGGATCAATGGAGCCTCCAAGAGGCAAATTGCAAATGACGGATGGCTGTTTGCCTCTAAGCTATCGCCGCTATTTTGCTATTTCTGAAAGGTTATGTTCCAATCCTTGACAATAATGGTCGTTATTGAAAGAGATAATGTTCTCCAAAATTACATTTAAGCAGAGCAAAATTCAACATTAATTACCGCGGTCACTGTTACTGTAGATGTGCAATAAAAGTGACTACACGAAAAGTAAACGAACCTTCCGCCATTTGTATTTGCCTCTCGGGGCTTTCGTGACTGCCTAAATCTGAGAGCGAATTAGAAACGGATTCTTACATGGCGCAACTCTCATAGTGTATAGGGACTCTAATTAATCCTATCTGTTATTCTATTTTTTCTCTGATTTTAGAAAAATGTGAGTGAAATTCTTCAAAATGAAATGAGCGTTTCTTCCCCGGTCAGCTGGGATTATCTTGAAACAAACTCGACCATCTCTAACAGCAGCGAAGATAACAGGACAAGTTCATCAATTCAACAGAGCAGCAATTCCATGCTGAGCAGTCGAGAGATGAATCGCGCTCGGCGCAAAGCTAGGCAGCTCGTTTCAAAGCAGCGTTCCTTACCGCCAACACCAACTATCTCGGAAGATAAGGATAATCCGTTCGATCGACAGCTCTCATTTACACAAAGCACAACTTTTTCTCTTTCGACAATTGACTCGTGTGATTCTGGAATCGGTGACGAACCAGTGGCCAAGAAATTCAAGTCCACCCCAAGCGAGGATCTGGCCTATGAATGTCCAGTTCCAGACGCAACTGGTTCTTGGTGCAAAGCAATCGATTGGCCTCTGGAAGGTTTTGTAGATAGGTTATGTCAAGGCTTATTTCATCCCAGCTGGGAAGTTCGACATGGTTCGGCGACGGCTTTGAGAGAAACAATTCGTATTCATGGGAAAGGAGCAGGGAAATCTATTGACATGTCTGAGAAACTATTGGAAGAAAGCCATCAGTTGTTTCTTGAAGATGTAGCGTTACGATTGTTGTGTGTGCTCTCTCTCGATCGATTTGGCGATTTTGTATCTGATCAAGTTGTCGCGCCTGTCAGAGAAACGTGCGCCCAAGCTTTGGGATCTGTTCTCCATTTGATGATTGTTCCTCGTGTAGACCAAGTTTTGAAAGTTTTGCTTCAGCTATTGAAACAAAAAGACTGGGAAACGAGACATGGGGGTCTCCTAGGATTAAAGTATCTTCTAGCAGTTCGGAAGGATCTTGTCAAATCAACCTTAGCGACTGCTCTAACTCCGATAATCAGCGGATTAAGCGACCCAGTGGAAGACGTTGGCGCAGTGGCCGCATCAGCTCTCATCCCCGTTTCGGATACTCTAGTCTCCGATTTATCTCAGTATGTGGAACCGATTGTAATGAAACTTTGGGATTTGCTTTTAAATCAGGACGAATTAGGAGCAGCCTGCAACAGCTTCATGGGTCTCCTAGCATCCATACTTAGTATGCCAAGCTCACAAAATTACCTCAAGAATGAAACTCTAGTGGAAGTTATTCCCAGATTGTGGCCTTTTCTGTCTCACAATTCCTCGTCTGTCCGGAAAGCTACGTTACAAACTTTTCACACTTTATCTTATTCATCCGAATGTCTCAGCTATTGGAATCCCGAGCTCACCCAAGAATCACTAAGGCATATTTTTCAACGCTGTTTAGTCGAGCACCTACCTCAAATTCAAGAAATTATTCTAAAAGTAAGTTTTTATTTTCCTAAGTATAACAAATAAATAGTTGAGTAATTAGTATTGATTTATTTTCGCTGTGAAATACCAGCATAACAAACCACACTTTTGGTTGCTGGACTTTGTTGACCTAACATGTACGTTCGAGGGCAACTTGGAAGAATTTGAATTTTGGACTTTATTTTGACAAAAATTAAAAATATCTGTGGACATTTTTTCGCTGAAGGTTGTCGGTTGTTTTTTGTTTGGCCATTTTTTAGGATTGGCCATTATTGATTTGTGGACATTATTTTTAGTTTGGGCTTTTTCTATTAGCCCCTTTACGTAGTTTTAATGACTTCTGACTTTGAAAGTTGAATTAAACGGGTGCATTTCAGTCAGAAATGATTTTCGGTAACCCTCTTACTGACAGACATAACTTTTGCCTTTTGACCAATCGCACTGTCGGCTCTATCGAGTAGAAATAATTGGAACCATCAATAGCACATTAGCACTGACTATTAATTGTATCTCAACGTTCCTAAATAATTATGGCAGGAGTTTGTTTTTAAGCTTGTCCCATACTTACCTAACCATGCACAGGTTTTCAAATCCGAAGCATTAATGTATCAATATTTATTGTAACCATCTATCTCTCTCTTTTTCCATTATTTTCTACTTGCTCTTTTGTAGGTCTGGGATAATCTAGTCAACCTAAGTAAATTAGAAGTCCTTCTAGTCGCTGCGTGTCCTTACCTGAGCACTTGGCTTTGTCTCAGCGTACAGCCACCAAAAATCCCATTCGATGCCTCTCTTCTAATCACAGCTAACAAATTCACTTCCAAAGTAAGTCTCCGTTTGTTAGTTTGTCCTTTCAGCTTGGGAAATTTCCCAGTTATTTTTCCCAAATTTTGATGTTATTTTTCACTGATATCGAGGTTATTTTTTGACGCGCTTTTTGTGCTTTCCAAGGTAAACATCAACTTTTGATTTTTTCACGGCAATTTTTGGACCATTTTTTATTTTAAAGCATGTTTCAGAAGATTGTGCACTGTTTACATAAACACAGGCTAACCTCCTCTTTAAATAAAGGGGGGGGGGATGTTTCGCCTTGGAAAAATATGTATTTTTAAAAGATGCAATTTGTAATTGCTACGGCATCAAATTTTTCCAATTCGTCGATTTCACGGCAATTTTTGTGAAATTTGCCAATTTTCGTGGAATTTTATTTTGCCGGGAAACGCTGATTTTACTCTTACATCTGAATAAATCCGATTTTGCATTATTTTGCTTTGCATATTTGAAACCAGGGGGTCACGAAGGGTACTCCTATGAGGATTAGTACGTTATAAGACCATTTAAAAAATGTCATGGCCGCTAAATTTTTCAAAGCTTTATTTATTGTTAATTTATTGATAGAAAAAATATATTTAGAGCCTTTTTCTTTTTGCAATTATGCATTCTACATCCTCAAATTAACAATGCCTGGTGCCACGACTAAAACTGCGGAAATCAGCAAGATAATGAAGATTTAGCAATGAATTTGCAGTTTAGAATCACCCAAGTTCTTGCAGAATTCCCGCCCATTCTACAACAACAACAATAGCAATTGGGTGATTCCAACCTCCAAATGCATCGTTTAATCTGTGATATGTTGTGGATTTTCGCAGTTTTAGTAAAAGAACCAGGCATAAGTAAGCATTTTTGAGGACAAAGAATCAATAATCGCTAAAATGTTGCATTAATTGTTTGATTTTACAGCCTAAATTTCCTTTCAAAAATGCGCTTATAGGGAAAATACATTGAATGAGAGTTTGTTTGGAAGCAGAGGATGATAATCGATCCGACATATTGCTGTTCTAAAACAGTCTATTTCGTGCATATTTGGAAGGAGTAGGTACTTAAGTACCCAAAAATTCTGAAGAGTTTTGCACGTAAGGATGTAAGGAAAACACATTTCTTTCTGACCAGTCATGAGTTGAAAAGATAATGCCCTAACTTGCCCCTTTTGATGTCCAAATGTTTGCGCCTTGTCCTTTTAAGTCTTTCAACCGAAGATATCTTTCTCTCATCAGTTATTCTGTGATTACAGGATCTTAAAAATCGTCGTAGTCCTGCCTCAAATGTTTTAGCAGATACTAATTGTAGCCCCTCAGAACTGAAACTCTTTATTGGTGGTGCTGAAATCATCCCTGCAAATATTCGCGAAAGCAATTCAATGAAAGCAAGATTCCTCGCTGCTAAAATGATAGGTATACCCAATATTCTCTTTAAAGTATCAAGATTGGTTGATTTAGTTTTTCACTTTCAAGGTAGGTATTGAATGTTGAAGATATTGAAGGTTGCTGTACAAAATTCAATGTCTGGAATGTGAAAAACAATATCGACTTCTGGTTTGGGCCAAAATGCTCAGTTTTGTGCATCCTTTCGATTGATGTGTCTCTTAATAGGGGTCATCTCACGGAATTTTTCAAATAGCCTCCCGGGGGGGGGGGGGGGGGGTAATAAGTTAGAAATGTTTGGGCACGGCGTGTTCGTCAACTGAAGCATCAAGCGTAGAGAAGAAACCGAAACAACAAAGACGCACAATATCAACTCATTCAACAACAACAATGCATCCAAGCATTCCAAGCATGATCACGCTGATCAGAAAATGTACAGCTGTGGGGAAAAGATTAGTTTAAGTTGAAACTAAGAATTGATGAGTTGGAATTGAAACGAATTATTACATTAGTTCCATCCGTAGTCAAAAATAATTCGGCACGCAACTAATCGAAAGAAAATTAGTTGCGACTAACCATGGGAACTAACTTATTTTTTCTCATTGCAAATTAGTCGGTTGGCTGGTCCAAATTAGTTCGGCGAGAAAACTGAACTAATTTTTCGGTTAGTTGACTAATATTCGACGATTTATTTCTCAATTAATTTTTAGTTGCCCGAAAAACTTATTTTCGTGCCCAAGTCTGTGTACATTTATCAATTACGAACTCAAAACAGAAAAATTTCCAGTCTTGCCTGTATGCATGCAGAGAGCAGACCTTCAATATAAATGCTACCAAATACCAACTTTCTAGACAAATTATTTTCTTTTGAAAACATTGAAATGGTTTAATGGGAATAGGTTTACTTTTTTGCCACATTCAATTTAAGGGTCAATTCTCTTGTAAAAAAAAACTTTAAAATGAATGATGAACTGAAAACTTACTTAATCCACTCCTAAACTTATAAAATGCTTTTAATGGGTCTGTTGCAAACTTTTGCTACAGCAATATAGAGTGTTTAATCTTAAGTAAAATCACGTAAAAAGTCCATTTGTGGTATCAGGAAGTCATAAAATGTAGTATTAAACTCACAAGAGGCATTTAACTGAAATCCAAGATGGCCAACCTCACAATATTGATCACAACCAATCAACGCAAACAAACTCATAACCTCCGATGATGTGAGGTTGTTAACGTTGGCCATCATGGTGCGTGCATACAGGTTGTTCGATATTTTACTGCCATCTTGGATTTCAGTTAAACGCCTTTTTTGAGTTTAATACTGCATTTTATGACTTTCTGATACCACCAATGGACTTTTCACGTGATTTTACTTAAGATTCAACACTCTATATTGCTGTAGCAAAAGTTTGCAACAGACCCAGTGCGCGGTCGTTGTGGCAGTGTTGGGCAATAATAAAAGGAGATTCCCATCTGATAATACTGTCACTTTATCAAGAAATGGCCAATAAGAGACGACTTTCCTTTGGTAGCCGTGTCACTAGGTGACACAGTAAGGTGACACGGTACCATTGATCGGCTGTTAATTACTCTTCTGGTAGCTAGTAGTATAGTTACTCTGTGACTCTTCCTTCCCTGCATGGAAAGAGTGACGAAATTAAGATGGAAATCTCCCATTATTAGGGCCCAACACTGTCATTATGATTGCGTATAAATGCATTCTATGAGTTTGGGAGTAAATTTCGTAAGTTTTCAGTGCTACCATAATCAGTAATGGAAGTTTATACATCTTAATTGACCCTTAAATCGCCTGTAGCAAGAGTGTGTGACAGCTTAATTGTATGTTATACAATTAAACAGTCATGTCAGTAACTAAAAGAATGGCCAAGTTATCCCTTACCTGCTTTCGTTTTGAAATTTAGGTGGACTCTCCGTTCATATAGTCAAGCCAGCTCCTGGTGTCACTTACAGCGACGAGTCGGAATCGCCAATCAACTGTTTCGTCAAAGTCCTCCTTGCCTACCTCAATTCTAAATCAGCTTTGCAAAGAACTGTAACAGGGCTCATAATTGCCGAATGGGCCCGGCTATCAGCTCCGTCTCCTTGCCCGCCTTTGCTCCAACAATGGCTGCATCAGAGCTTAAATGAATCTTTGTACTTTGATGAAATAGCCTCATCGTACACAAAACTCCTCCAAGAAGCACGAGATCTAATTGCAATGATGAAACACTACAAACTGCCCTTGGATGATTCTCACTATGGCAAGGTAAAGCACATCCTTTATCATCGCTGTCGCTTTTAATCTAGAAATGCCTCAAAATTGACTTCTAATAAGGCTCTAACTTAAGCTCTAAGCGTTTAAGCAGTTAATTCTCCAGTTAAATCCAGCAAAAATTACCATGAGCACATTAAAAAATAAACTGTAGAAACCCTACAGTAAACCCTACAAACACATTCTCACACCATTTCTTCCGGGAGAGACCCCCAACCCCCCCTCTAGAATTCTGGGGGAGACCCCCAGACCCCTATTTTTACCCATTTCTGATTTTAATGAAAACCGTTTTTCCTCCATAACTAACTTGAAATTTCAAATTTCCAAAAAAAAAAAAAAAAAACAAACGCCTCTAGGGAATCTTGGAAGCAACATGTGTGCAAAATTTGAATGGATATGGATCAATGGTTCAAAAGTCATGTCCGTATACAGACTGACAGACAGACGCCAGGCCACAGAATTTGTTTTGCATAAAACCATATAAATTTGAAAGGGTTAAAGAATATGTAATTATGATGTAAGGATGTTCTTTTGGCTAGTATTAGTCATGATGAAAGGCCATTACTTTGTAAAGAATATGATTGATTTAGTGAATTTAGTGAAGAGAGTCTGTCTGTAGAGACACACAGAGGAAAGCCTTAAATTAGATGGAAATCTCCCATTTGCGTAGCTCTGCCATTACGCCTGAAACTTGACTGTCATTTTGTGAGTCTATGAGTAAAAATCCTTATTTTTAATATGCTCATCATAATTTTCGCTGGGTTTTCCTATATAATTAACTATTCTGTATCCAAAACGTTTTCGGTTTCAGCACTCACATGGCAACGAAAAAAAAAGAGAAAGAAATAGTTAGCCATTGTTCTGTGGCTAGAATGGTTTTAATGGCGAAGCTTTTTGGAGCACAGCTCCTTAATTAGGGCAACTGCAAGAAAAATGAATAGCAAAATAAAAATCTAGCAATGGAAAACTAAACTAAAGTTACTGAAAACGAGTTATGCCCCTCTGCCGTTTGCGCGTGGAGCGTCAATTTATTCCTTTAAAATATCAGAACTGAAGAATTTGGTCATTTTTTGCAGGTTTGACCTTGGATCAAATACAGCAGTTGAGCAGCTCAATGATGCAGGATTTAATAAAATCATCCAAATTAAAGAAACAAATCACAGAAACGCTTGAGGAGAGACGAAGATCTGTTGGTTTAAATGCGATGCAGATAGCCTCGGAACAATCCAAAAATCTAGTCACGTAAGTTTATTTGCTCTATTTTTTCAACCTCTTTGCTTTCTGCGACCAAAGTAGCTTTTACCATGTATATAGACAAAAGGGATGAACTTTTTATGAGCCTGTTGTCAGGGTCTGAATTTTAGTGATTATCATTGAGAAAATTAAAGTAATCGGTGAGCTGAAAAGAAGGATGTCAATGATGTCAAAGAAGGATGTCATTTGTGTTATTCTTATTATAGTTATCATTATTACTTATTATTATTATTTTTACAATGCATATTTAGTAAATAAGTAATCATTTGTGGAGACAATCAGGGCCAGTACTATTTTAGAGAAGGCTTTGATTGGTAAATCCCCTCCCCTTTTATCAGTCACCAGGGCACCTGTTCCACAGTGTCTTCCCCCTATCTTTAAATTTTTTATGTCAATGCAAGTATGTTGAGACAAAGAGGAGCTTCGCTTTTTCATTTGCCTGAGGAATAATTTAAAATTTTACAGAAATGTACAGTAGAATCTCGATTATCGGGATATTTCGGTTATCCGGATTTTCCGGCCAGTCCTGGCGAAATCCCCATACTTTCAATGTGTTTTTCTGATTATCTAGATTTCGGTTGTCCAAAAATTTTGATTATCCGGATTTCGGTTGTCTGAAAATTTTAATTATCCGGACAGAAGTCGCGGTCCGGCAACAAATCTAACCGAATTTCTCCTTAATATTGCTTTTAGAAGAAAGAAAATAACCAGAAAACGCGATGTCTTATGAAATGGGTAGCTCCGTATTTACGCGGCAGGAATAACCGTACACGGGTTGCATAACTTCGCCTTTGAAGGGACGTTTTAAAGAAATCTTTCGCTGACTGCATTTCAGAGCGTCTAGATCACGTTTTTCGGCGAATTTCGATTAACGGGATGTACGATTATCTGGACAACATTTTCGGTCCGGCGAAATCCGGATAATGGAGATTCTACTGTATTCCTCAAATTCATCAGAATGGCCTTCCATCGTCAGAAATGGGGTCCAAGACTTTTGGATTTGAGTGCCCTTAAAACCCATGTGCTCTGTGTTTGGGACACAGCTGGACTTTGCTTCTACTAGTACTGATACTACTGGTACTAGTACTCCTGACTACTGATACTTCTACTACTTTTCTCCTCTATTATCAGGACCCATGCTGCTTTAGCCGGAGCTGTTCTAATGCTTAAATGTCTCCCTGAAAAATTGAACCCTGTCATTAAACCTCTCATGGAATCCATAAAAAAAGAAGAGAATGAACATTTACAAGTAAGTTAACTAATCGTTTTCTTCTCATATTTTTTTTCTCCCAATGGGTTGTTTTGACAGTATAATTTTTTAGGGCTGTGCGCACCTCAATTTTTGAGTTTGAACGGATCTCAAACCGAACCTTAAGGAAAGGTTCCTGAACTCGAAATAATCCCGAACCTTTAGCTTTAAGAAAAGGGACAAAGTTATACCGATAGTTAGGTAAAAAATTTCCGTATTTACCCGTGTATAATACGCACTGTAGAAAGATCAACTCATTTTCTATCAATTAAGATCAAGATGAGCTAATTTCGTCAAAAACTGACCAAGCTATGACAGTTTGGACAAAAAAAGAGTTAACCCCCTCACGCGTTTTTTTAGCATATATTTTCTCGCAGCGGAAAACGAAGCATGAAATTATCGGATGCTTTCTTTCTCTGAACAAGACTTGTCAACACCAAAAATACTATACTTAAACACATTACTACGGTCATCTAACTCAAGATGAGACTGATGATGCTCGTTGTTTGATCACAACATTGAACTCCAGCGCTTCGTTTTTTGCTGCGAGATAATATATGCTAAAAATCTGTGGGGGGTCAACTTTTTTACTTCCTCGCTCTAAGGTAGAAAAATTGAGAAAGTATTGCGATGGCGCCGAGATTTTCCTGGTGTTTTTTTTTTTATACTTGGCTCACGACTAAAGCAATCATATTTTTTACAAAGTAATGGCCTTTCATCATGACGAATACTATCCTAAAGAACATCCTTACATCATACATATTTTCATATTTGTTAACCCTTTCAAATTTACAGGGTTTTATGCAAAAAAACTCTGTGGCGTCCAGTCCGTCAGTCCGTATACCGATATAACTTTTGAATCATTAATCCTAATGCATTCAAATTTTGCACAGATGTTGCTTTTTAGATTCCCCAGAGGAGTTTTTTCTGTTTTTTGGTTTTTGTTTTTGTTTTTTTTAATTTCAACTTTTACGTTAGTTACAGAGGAAAAATGGTTTTCATATAAATCAGAAATGGGTAAAAATGTGGGTCTGGGCGTCACCCCCAGAATTTTAAAGGGTGGTCTGTAGGTCTCTCCTAGACTTCTAAAGGGGATCCGGGGGTCTCCTAAAGAACTCTAAAAGGGGTCTCCCCCAGAATTCCAGGGGTGCAAAATGTTCCAAAACTTCGGAAGTTTCATGCGATCCATGACTTATTTCCTCACAGGATTTTAAAAAATTTCCTCACAAAAATTTGAGAGTGATGACTATATTTTGGTTATTTTAACATTTCAACACCGTATGTTCGCAAAATGACCGATGTTTGCCCATTTTTCACACTATTTTTCTGGGAAATCTTTATTGCATTTAAAAAAAAAAAAAAACTTGACAAATTTCCTCACTTTCACATGATCCGCGGATCGCTAGATGGGGCACATTTTGCACCCCTGCAGAATTCTAAAGGGGGTGTGGGAGTCTTCCCCAGAATTCTAAAGGGGTATGGGGTATGGGTGTCTCCCCCAGAATGTTAAGGGGGGGTGTGGGGGTCTCCCCCAGAAAAAATGGTGTGAGAGAGTGTTAGTATGGTATTCCCTACAGTTTATTTGTTTGTGCAAACGGTCATAACTTTGTCAATTTTTATCTTAACGATCTCTTCTTGAGCTCAATTGGTGGAGAATGAGTTGATCTTTCAAATGAGTTTAGGATCAGTTTGTTAGCTTGTTTTAGTTTCAAAATTATAGCGTCAGTCTTGGTACTTTTGGGACACCCCTTGCAGTGAAAGACAGCTACTGTCTGAAGACTTGAGCTTGGAATATGATGTTTGTTGACCATGCAAGTGACCCTTTTGAGTTACCCTCCGCATCTCATTCCTCATTTCTCATCTCTTTCATTTCTTTTCATGTCTCCTCGTTTTAACTTTTGTTCCTAGCATCTTGCAGCAAGTCACCTCTCCGAGTTGATTGATTTGTGTGTGGAGCGCCAGCCTTGCCCAAACGTCAAAATAGTCAATAACCTATGTGCCTTCCTCTGTTCCGATCCAGAATTCACTCCACGTATCTTCGTAAGTCTCTGAACATATCATTGCACAAAATATTAAACCTAGTTCTTTACCCATAACGTTGTCATATTTTATTCTGTTTTCATTTACTGCGGAAACTTTAGGGTGATTCGAGGTAAAACTTTTTCAGCTTTCAATCCGATGGATGGTCCAACTACGTTGTCGCTTTTGGGGAAAGTTGTGTTTTAGACATTTTAAATTGAAATCAAAGGAAAAGCGCAGCATTTTTAAATTAAATAAAAAAAGAGACGAAAATTTCAAGAACATCGGTACGAGTGTAATTTTTATTTTTTTTAAAGCCCAAAACGTACAAAATTGGTTGAGAAATGACGTTGTATTATTGAAAATTCATGAGAATTTCATCATTCAAAGCTAAGTGAGTGCGAGGAATTGTATATCTATCTGCCTCACTTGCCCTCATGGAGGCTCATGAGAACTTACGTATTCCCTAAATCCTGGCTTTAGTTTTGAGTGTTTCCATTTGTACTGTGAAAGTAAATTATTTTTAAAGTCTGTACTTGCATAGTCTAGCGTTATTTCGCTTTGCATATTTGAAACCAGGGGGTCATGACTAGAGGTTGGAAAATTTTTAAAATGCTCCTATGGCCTTGAAAACTATATAGGAGCATCCATCACGGTCCCCTGATTACGAAAATGCAAAGTGTGAAAACGCGAAAGCGCGAATCGCGTGAATCCGCGTAGCCGGCCTTTTTGAACCAGCGAAATCGCGAAATTCGGCGTTTTTGAGCGAAATCGCGAAATTGACAAATTTTTGCGGAATTAGCGTAAGAGTGCGTGCGCGTTGAATTTACCGCGATTTTTTTACCGCGAAGTTTTTGGCGTTACGACTCACCAGTCACCAGATGGAATACATCGGGCATCAGATGGACATTAGCTGATAGGAAAGAAGACGGGTCTATTGATGGATAAAATACAGGGAAGCACAAGGTCCATATACTACAGGTCAGTCACTCCGGTTACGAAAACGCGTCCGTTCTGCGCATCGGGGCGAAAAGGAGCGGGAGTTCAAATTAACGTGTGTTTAAATGGGGGAAAGCACTCATTTTAAGTGTGAAGTTCCGGCAGCACAAGATGATTTCAATCAAACTAACCGTTTGAGAGTCTTAAATAGAGCTTGTAGATTAGTAGGAGCCCATTCATAAGGCTTTAATATTATTTTTTCTATTTTTAAAGGATTTTTAAAGATTGGGTACGAATACCGGCAGATCGGCTTCACCCATGATCCGCTGATTCACTCGTACCTCATTAATTTCTTTACCTAGGGGTGTTATTTTTTGTTTGTGCAATTATTAGACGTCTTTACCTTCATGTACACACAATTTTAACTCAAAATATAAGAAGAAATCACTGGTAATGGCTGCTTGCTTAGCGGTCTGCAGTGTCGCCGCTGTACAAACTGCATATTTAGCAGCCATTAACTGTGATTTGTTCTAATATTTTGAGTTATGATTTCGTGAATATGGAAGTAAAGACGTCTAATAACTGCGTAAACAAAAAAAACACCCTTTGGTAAAGAAATTAATGAGATACGATAATGAAACAGCGGATCACGGGCGAAGCCGATCTGCCGGTATTCGTACCCAATCTTTAAAAATCATTTAAAAATAGAAAAAATAATATAAAAGCCTTATGAATGGGCTCCTACTAATCTACAAGCTCTATTTAAGACTCTCAAACGGTTAGTTTGATTAAAATCATCGTGTGCTGCCGGAACTTTACACTTAAAATGAGTGCTTTCCCCCATTTAAACATACGTTAATTTGAACTCCCGCTCCTTCTCGCCCCGATTCAACCGGCACCGATGGGAGCGGGGCAGCGGTCTGCCGCGGAGCGAGACGAGGAAGATGCGCAGTGACTGACCTGTAGTATATGGACCTTGGGGAAGCAGGGACAACATAACCTCACTCCTCTCATGTTGGTGATAATGTAGGCACTCAACAAGTGCTTTGTACAGTGCTGTAAATATGGGCTAATAGAGCAATAGATATTAATATCTGTACAGTGTAGTGGCCTGAGTCCAATGGAAGAGAAACAATTCACACAGGTAGCTAAAATTGAGGAGGAATTTGAAGTTTTCATCATTACAAAAGTTAAAATAGGAGGGTGACGGGTCATAAAACTAACTAAATTACATTAAACGCGTCTTATTTGTTCTCTATGACACAAAAAGCATCGCAAAAATAACACCGAAATCAACAAAAAATAACACTGAAATCAACGAAAAATAACATTGAAATCAGCCAAAAATAACGAGGAAATTTTCCAACCTCTAGTCATGACTGGTAATCCTATGAAGGTTAAAATGTTAAATGACCACTCTAAAATGTAAGCTGCAGTTCGCGGCCACAAAAACTTCCATGCTCTGTTAATGATTAAAGCGCTTTCTTGTGGGAGACACCATAAAGGCCAAAATTTCTGTGAAAAATAAATATTTTAATTCTCCACCCATATCAATTGTTGATTGCCCAAAAAATTCAGAAGAAAATGACTTTGGTGTTGATATTCTGATATTTGTGTTTTTTCCCCATTCTATAATTTGTATGTATCATGGAGGGACATGCTCAAAAACTAACTTGAACAAACAAAGAACATGATTTTAAGAGCAAAAGCACCTTGAAAATATTTAGGATATAAACAATTTAAGAAATTCAACAATTTAGTCTAAATTTGGTTTTAAAGCCTCCTCACAACTTCAGCCGTTTTCTTCCTGGACGGGGGGGGGGGCTATCTGAAAAATTCAGAGGGACAGAGAAAAATTCTTATTTTTTTATCCATCTGCCTTATCTTTTTTAACTTTTTCTCTTTTTATCTACTCTTCTTCCTCCCATTGTGACATACACATACCTTAAGTCTGAGGCCCTAAGCAGTTGCGTATTTTGCGAGTGGTAAATCCACTCTTGCTCGTTTCGAAGCCCTGAAAATTGACAATGAAAGAATAATGGAGATTGTCTGCTAATCATTGTCTGAACAACCCGACGGCATACCCGTTTGGAAACCCGTGGAAAATTATGATGAACAATGTAGATAGAAAATCACTGTCTGCTACGGTATTCATAAAAACGGCCAGCCCAATCCTGGTGTATCTTACAATTTAAGTGCAGCACTCTTCCCAAAGCCACCACTAAAAAACCGTTGTTCCAACACCCCCCGACCACATACCCGTTTGAAACCTCTTAACAAATGACGAACGAATATGTAGGTTGTAAATCGTTGTCTGCTACGGCATTCGAATAGCGGCCAGCCAAAGTTCGGTTCATCTCGAAAGAGGGGAGGATTTATTCTGCCCAAGGCCACCAAAAAAGAACCGTGGTTCCAACAACCCCCAACTATATACATGTTTGAAAGCCCGTAACAAATTACTAACGAAGCTTTATATAAGAATTCGTTGTCTGCTAAAGTATTGAAATGGTGGCCGGCCAAAGAAGGATTTAACTCGAAATCTGAGGGCATGGAGGATTTATTTAAAGGCTACCAAAAAAGGACAGTTGTTCCAACACCCCCCGACCACATACTTGTTTGAAGTCCCGTAAAAAATGACGATTCGTGTAGCTTGAAGATCGTTCGGAAGCCACCCAGCCACCCTTTTCTTGTCCCAGTCCAGTCCAACTCTGGTAACCGAACTGCTTTCAATGATCGACTCGACGCAACGCGGCGTCACTGAAACAGTGCTATCAAGCTGTGCGCTCCCGGTGAAAAATCGATTTTACTCGTTTCCCGTGCGTCTTACGAAAAAAACACGAGAGATTTTAATTGTTCCCTTCGTTTCGTTCCATCGGATTCTTTTGTTACTTTTCTCATTTTCTTACGGAGCACTAAAAAATTATTCAATTTAAAATTTGAACTCCCCCCCCCCCCCCCCGAACCCGCCCTTCTTGACCCTTTCGGGATTTTTTGACCCCGAAATCGGAAAGAACGTCCAAAGTTACACTCCGTTCCCAGTAGATCCGTTGCAAGAATCGAAGAAAAACCGATTTTTTGTCAAAACTTTGTGTGGGGGGGGGGCTGTAGCTCCGAGGGGGGCATTTTCGGACACGTGTTCAAAGGAAGAAAAATTCTTATTTTGGCCCCAAAAATACGAGGGCTGATCGAAAAGTAATGCACAGTTGTAAATATCTCGAGAACGGTTTGAGATATTTTCAAAAATGAAAAAAGAGATGAAAGTAGATGTAATTACCTTTAAAATGGTATATTACATTTCAACATAGTCACCACCTAACTCGATACAGCGCTCCCAGCGTCGAACCAGTTTTCTCATGCCGCCAGTGAAGTATTCTGAAGTTTGCTTCTTTAGCCAAGACTGGACAGCTTCTCTCACTTCATCGTCCGAAGAGAATTTGTTGCCTTTGAGGTGTCTCTTTAAATTTGGGAACAAATAAAAGTCGCACGGTGCGAGGTCAGGGCTATATGGGGGGTGTGGTAACGTTTCAAACTTCAAATTTGTTAAGGCTTCTTTAGTCGCGTGAGAAGTGTGCGGTGTCGCGTTATCGTGCTGCAACAAAATACGGTCGGTTACAACCGCACCCCCCATATAGCCCTGACCTCGCACCGTGCGACTTTTATTTGTTCCCAAATTTAAAGAGACACCTCAAAGGCAACAAATTCTCTTCGGACGATGAAGTGAGAGAAGCTGTCCAGTCTTGGCTAAAGAAGCAAACTTCAGAATACTTCACTGACGGCATAAGAAAACTGGTTCGACGCTGGGAGCGCTGTATCGAGTTAGGTGGTGACTATGTTGAAATGTAATATACCATTTTAAAGGTAATTACATCTACTTTCATCTCTTTTTTCATTTTTGAAAATATCTCAAACCGTTCTCGATATATTTACAACTGTGCATTACTTTTCGATCAGCCCTCGTACGAGGTATATTAAATCTTTACTATAAATTTTGGGAAACCCTGTATACAGGGTGTTTCACGTAACCTGCTCACTATGGTTTTCTTGAACGGGTGACGATAAAAAAATCTGGAAAATCAGTTTTACAGTAACTCGGACCTGAAATTTCATTTAAAAACACTGCCACAACCCAAAATTTGGTTTTTGAGGGGTTTTCAGGGGGGTGCCCCCCTAATCTCGAGATTTGCAAATAGCAACCCATATCTTGTGATTCTTCATTTGAAAGAGGGTAAAATTCTAAGCATTTTGGCTTAAACCGAAAGTCGATATCTTTTTTCGTTTTCGAGATATCGAAGGCCGAAGTTCGATATAGGACCAATTTTCGAAAATTCTTAACTCCTACAAAAATAGTCGTAAAATAAAAAACTGCACATGTAAAATGCTCTACTTGATGAGTACTTTCAAGAAAAAAATACGAATTTACAATCAAATAAACCGGCAAATCTCAAATCTAAAAATTTTCAAATGGCAACCCCTATATTTCAATATCTCATTCGAAAAGGCGTAAAAATTAGTGCATTTTGGCGCAATCAAAAGTCCCATATCGTTTTCCTAATTCGATATATCAAAAATCGAAGTTCGATTTAGACCATTTTTCGACCCTGTAGAAAACGGATCCTATCGTGTAATACATCATTCAAAAGCACATAAAAAACCAAGAATTTTAGTGCAAACCGGAAGTCAATATACCTTTTTTCGCGGTCGAGATATCTTAAGTTGAAGTTTAGTGTCTGGTTAGGGGCTACCTTAAATTTTGACTTGCGATATCTCGACCGCGAAAAAAGGTATTGACTTCCGGTTTGCACTAAAATTCTTGGTTTTTTATGTGCTTTTGAATGATGTATCACACTATAGGATCCATTTTCTACAGGGTCGAAAAATGGTCTAAATCGAACTTCGATTTTTGATATATCGAATTAGGAAAACGATATTGGACTTTTGATTGCGCCAAAATGCACTAATTTTTACGCCTTTTCGAATGAGATATTGAAATATAGGGGTTGCCATTTGAAAATTTTTAGATTTGAGATTTGCCGGTTTATTTGATTGTAAATTCGCATTTTTCCTTGAAAGTACTCATCAAGTAGAGCAGTTTACATGTGCAGTTTTTTATTTTACGACTATTTTTGTAGGAGTTAAGAATTTTCGAAAATTGGTCCTGTATCGAACATCGACCTTCGATACTCGAAAACAAAAAAAGATATCGACTTTTGGTTTGAGCCAAAATGCTTAGAATTTCACCCTCTTTCAAATGAGGTATCACAAGATAGGGGTTGCTATTTGAAAATCTCGAGATTAGGGGGGCACTCCCCCTGAAAACCCCCCAAAAACCAAATTTTGGGTTGTGGCAGTATTTTTAAAGTATTTTTTAAATATTTTTTTGAAGTATTTTTTTAAAGTATTTTAAGTATTTTTAAATGAAACTTCAGGTCTGAGTTACTATAATAAAACCGATTTTTATATCGTCACCCGTTCATGAAAACTAGGGACTCTAATGAAAACCATAGTGAGCAGGTTACGTGAAACACCCTGTATCTATTCATTCATTTTGGCGGGCAGTCGAATCGTCTGTGAACAAGAGTCCCTATATGTAGATGTGAACACACAAACAAAGACACTTGTCTTTGCGCACAAAGCACCGAAGAACTTCTTGCAGAGATTTGTTTACATACTAAAACTAACCTAACCTCACCTCGTCCGCGTGCGGATTTTGGTGATGTTGATCTTGATTCTTGAATCTTGATTGTCGGCTGAGAATTTTCGTAGCAATCGACCAATCGTAGCTCCGTCTGGTCCCCATCTAGTCATTCTCGTCCTGACAAGTCTGGCTAGTGGATCGTGCCGAAGAGCGTACCCTTTTTTTGTTTGTCGGTTATCTAAGTAGTGATTTACTGAAGTTCGTTTATTCGTGTTTAATCATGCCGCCGAGGAAAGAAGTAACGACCTTGCTGAACTTATCTCTTCAAGCTGTCAGAGGTATTTTATCATCACTCTGCAAGAGCTTCCTAGATGCAGAACATACTTGTGTCACAGCCAACTCCAAAATTGTGGACGCCCTTAAATTGCAGCTGTGCAAAGGAGTGCCTCACATGCTTCAGGACAAAATAGCCCAGCAATTTCTGTCAGCATTGGACACTTTCTACAAGGATTACTCAGGTGTCTCTGCAGAGCCTCTGATTTGTGAAGCAATTGTAAGACAGTTAGCAGCCATTGTGCCTCACCTGAAACTGAAGGAACTGATTTTTGACAAGTGGTCAAAACCTATTCAACTTGCGCTTCTCGAAGACCTAGAGAAAATTACCTGCCTCGAAGTTCTGGACTGTGGTAGCTCACATTTTGACACCAAAGCGTTGAAATTACTCAGACGGAAGCTGCTTGATTTTAAAGAATCATTCTCAAAGTTGACTTCATTTACGTATCAAAGGAACTGCTCCACCAAGATTCTCCAAACAATTGCGCAAAGTTGTAAAAATTTCCTTCGAAAAGTAAACGTTACTGATTCACGGCGTGTTGAAGACAGTGTTATCAGATATCTATGTCGTTGTGAAGGATTAGAGGATGTTAATTTACAAGGTACAAAGGTATCCATGGAAGGTTATTACGATCTTGTGAGCTCCTTTGAACTTAAAAATCTTACCAATGTCTATGAAGTCTTTGATCATTGCATGCTTTATTTTTGTAGAAAAGCTTGTCTGATGGGTTGCGATTTATCTTTGAAACATTTGATGTATGATAATCCAGGATCTTCAACGTTTGAAGAAATTCATGATTACTTTCCAAGCCTTGAAGAATTGACTTTGTTCCGTGTTGATGCCAGTTGCGACTTTTCTTGCCTATCTGAGTTTGAGGAGCTGGTTAAAATTGGACTTTCGAACTCCACTGTTGCCAATAATATCAATGAGCTTCTGTCGGTTAAAGGCTCAGCTCTCAGATCTTTGCTTCTAGATGAAGTCAAAGGTTTACAAGCTGGCTTGTTAGTTAAGATTAGTGAATCCTGTCCGAATCTCGAAACCCTAATTCTCTCTGATTGTCCTTTATCAGGAGCTTTTGAGTTCCCTGTTGTAAATCAGCCTTCTCAAGTATTCCAAAAATTAACAAAACTTGTCATCATTTCCAATTTTTGTGAATCACTGGTGAAGTTTATTTTAAGCCACGCTCAGAACATCAAAGTCATCAAACTGGTGGATTTGAACGGAGTAACTGATGATTTCTTCTCATCAGTCTTCATGAATAATAATTTGAAACAACTCGAATCACTTGAAATTGACTGCATTCATGAAATCTCACTGAAGATGTTGAAACACATCATCACGTTCTGCGATCAAATTTCGTCTCTGGGAAACTTTTCCGACAATGTGTCTGACGCTGATCTTAAAAATCTGCAAGATTTTATTGTTTCTAATAATTTTAATGTTGAATTGAAATTCAGTTCACCTGAAAGTAACTAAAATGTCCAGCAACATATCTTTTCCATCAGTCGATACAATTGGGCATCTGAAAAACCTCTGCCAGGGATCAACAGAGCAATGGCCTTGATGTAAGAACCAGCTGAAACAATGAAAGTGATACTGAAAACTTCTGAACTTTTCTCTTTAACGTAGTGAAAGCTTTTAGAAAGAGAGGCAATTATTTATGATGACGCAAGGCAGTAAAGTTGAGTATTCGCTCATAATTTATTCCTTTTTTAAGGCTAGAAAAGGTAACTCTGTTAGGAATTACCCTTTGAGTTTAGTACTTTATGAACCCAGGAGGACTTTACCTTCATTATCGTTTCACTTTCAATTAGCTGTTATTCTGCCAATGGGTTTGTCCCAAACTTTTGGTACAGTGTTTGAAACGGTGGATTTCAATGTAATTTGGAGAAAAAATCACATTGAAAGCATTGAAGTCACTCACGAACTCTTTTAATAAGTTTCACACATTTTTTTATTTTATTATTATTTTTGGTACATGATAGCCAGGATCCTGGGATTCCTGGCAAGGTATAGGTCATAAAAAACAATATAGTGATTTGCTTTTATCTAGCTAAAATTTAGTTTTAATTTAATTAAACTTGATTTTAATTTGGCTTGTAGCTTAGCTGTTGATCCAGGCTGTAAAAAAGTTTAAAGATTGCGGTATGTAATGGGGGAGTCCTGTCTTGTCGCAGCTTTCTATGCTGAGAAAAGTTATTCATCCTAGAGAAAGCTTCAAATAGATGGGACTCCCCCATTGCGACCTGCTCTTTTGATTCCCATCTTTGAATTTTGTGAAACACATTTATTGAGTTTGTCACATGATTTTGACACTTTTTTATGCTTTCCATGTAATTTTCACAGAATTTCACGTTGAGTAGCAAAAGTTTGCTACATACCCACTGCCGGGATTTTGCAAGTTTTTAATAATACCACCCATGTTTTCCCTCGTTTCTATTGATGTGCAGACACTCGGTTATTCAATGATTCTTGTCATCAAGTATGTAATTAGTGTTTGGCTAGCTTTTCAAAGTCATCGCTGCTGTCTCTGTCCCCAGTCAATTGCTGACTTGCCTTCTCTTTTATATTTAAACTTTTATTTTCGGTGACTATTTATTTGAGGTGTCTATGTTCAGTGTCTGTGTTTATTGTTGTCTGCAGGGAATTTTCACTCAAAAATTTTTTCTGCCACAATATTTATATTTTTCTTAAGTTTTTTCAATACTTTTTCACGATTGATTAAGCAATCGTTGGTGTGTTTTCTTTATCTCTGTTATTAGCCTGTAGTCTAGGGACTGTATTCATTTACTTTTGGGTGCTCTTAAAATTTTTACTGTTTAATAATGAAATATCTCTTTCAGATGTTTCTATTTTTCTTTTTAATTTAATTTTTCTCTGTACTGAAAAAGTCCCTTATCCGATACTGATTTACTTTTAAACTTTTGGAAGGGCTCAGTATCTTTTTCTTCATGTATGTAGAGGTGATGGAGTATCACGTCCTGTCAAGTTTACTTTGTTTAGTTATTCAAATACAAGTTGAACGAAAAGTAAATTTAAAGTAAAGAAAAAGTTTCCCCTGTTGCGAGCTAGCTCGAATGGCCGGTTCACTAAAAACTTAAAGTAAGTAATATATCAAAAAAATAAGAATGAAATGAAAATAACAAAAATATGAAATAAAATTAAAATACAATAATTGTAATCATTGAAAGTATAAAATATGAACACAATTTGATATATAGTAAATTTAATTTAATTTAAGGTTGGCAACCTGTCACAAACTGATGAAGGGCCCCACTGATTACAAAATGTAATCTAACATTAAAAACTTAAACTGCACCGAATAAAAGAAATAGGGTCAATTTTTTTTTTTAAAGATGTACATGATTCTTTATTTCTGAGATCGAGCTGATTGTATGGTGAAAAAAGTGCCTATTTACATCACAAACGCATCGGTGAGCGGTTGGCTAGCAACAATGAGTCACACTCTTCCCCAACCAACCACTCAGTGATGAGTTTCGATGCATTTTTGGTCCCTCAATGGTAACTTTCAGGACTTATACTAAATCACTTATTGCATTCAGTCTCACAGAATGCTAAAGTAAGGACCCGATACTCAAAATGTGTCTTCTCCAGTAATAATTCAAGCATGAAGTATTCTTCCTTTGAAGTGTCTTGTGTTTGATTTCAGTTTGTATCCACACCAAGGGTGAATACAGGAATTTTTCTGTCTCTCTTTCTTCCCATTTGAACGTTTGCGTTAGAAAAGGACGGAGATTGGTGCTTAAGTCATGTGATTGCCCCCTCTGTTCTTTCTCTAACGCATGTGTTCAAATGGCTGGAGAGAGACAGAGACGAATCCCTGCATCCGCTCATGATATTGCTTGCTGACTCAAGTCTCTTGAAAATTTGTTCTTTTGTAGTTTCGCTTTACCCTTATTTTATTTATCGAAAAGCCAAGCTCTCATCTTTTCGTCTTATCGACTGAAAGGAGGAAAAAAGTTATACTTTACTAATTGGAATCTTCAGCTGTTATTGAATTTTAAAATTTCCTACCTGAAATTTGAAAACGGAACTTTCATTTGTGTGAGTTTTTAAACGCTGGAGTACTCCAGTGCCACGTAGAATTAATCAAGAAAATCGCCTTGGGGTTTTTCTTTTTTAAGTTTCGTATTAAGAGGCGATGTATTTTTCCTTTGCCAAAAATCATCATTATGGCTTAAAATGTTCATCGTTGTATCTTTATTTTCTCAATTTTTGCTGTAAATTTGTTAATTAAGTATGTTAATTTTGCGCTCTTGTTTTACTTCTTAATAAATATATTTTGTTCTTTGAATAGTTTTGTAGATTCCATGGATCTTACCTTTAATTTTGGTTGGGTGTTTCATTACCAAATGCCTAGAGGGATTCTGTAGAACCTTGAATATTTGAGTCAAGTCTAAGGGATAGGGTGCTCTGATAAGGGGAAACTCGAATAGCGAAAGGCGAGGGGGAACATGACTTCTCGTTCTTCTTTTAATTTATTCATAATATCAGAAGCAAAGAATGTACTTTCAATTAAATATTTTTACAGTTACGTTCACAACACACACAAAACACTGATACTTTTTGCCTAAAAACATCTAGAACCTTCTTAGTTCTTATGCCTAAGTTTGGCGTTTCATTCTTGATTCCTGATTTCATCAATCGTCTCTAAAATCCCGAATAAATGTTGGGAATTTCTGGCATTTGACCCTACTCAGTGCATTGATTCACTTTGGGTCCGAAAGTCAAAAGGATGAGAGGGTGGTGTTCTGGGGCTCTCAGCACGCACTAACGGAAAGTTTATAGGACATGGCACTTTCTACAGTAAAAGCTAATACTGTCAGTCATGTGAAAATTTATTGTTATAAGATATAAATTTGGCATGTTCGGAATTTCAATGCAAATTCTTCCGTGGAATCAAGTTCTACTTACCCAGTACATGAATAAGCAGGGTGTGTCAAGCTTCAGTTAAAGTTAGTAAGAATCAGGAAATGTTGGTCTGAATTAGGTTTTTTTCTCAACAACAGTTGAATCCTGTAAATATTACTCTTTAATTTTTGTTTGTTTGTTTGTTTGTTTGTTTGTTAACAAAATTTACTTCTCAGCAAACAAAAATCAGTCCTTTGCTTGTAAGGATCTTTCTTTGAAAAAATGAGGAAACTTTAAAACAATTTCTTGTTAAGACACCTTGACGAAATCCAAAATCAAAATCATTGTAGTCTGGAATTTGATTGATCAGCAGATCTGTGTCATAGCATGAAGAAAATCTACTCTTTCTATAGACAATCCCAAGAATGATTGGACTCGACGACTGTAGGTTGGAATGAAAAAATCAGCTTGTTACTGCTCCTATAACCAATCGGGTTGCTCTATCTGATGTTTGAAGCTGATGTTTTCATGAAAGCTGTAGAACTGTCAAATCCAATCTTTTCTAGGACAAGCTATACAATGCCGCTATTAGTGCAGTGAAGAAAATTTTGTTTGACAGACTATTGTCAACAGAGATGTCATCCATCTTACAAAATGTGACGTGTGAGCCTTAGTCTCATCGTGGAATGGGGCTCTTGCAAACTTTTGTTGTGAGCAAATGGATAGTCCAATCTGGTGAAAAACCAGCAAAAATCACGAAAATAACACTATTAAAGAAAGTCTAAAATTCAGTAATAAAGTAACGACAAGATCGTAATGGCTGTTCAACACATGTATCATGGGAGGTTCCTGTCTAATATGTCACTTTCTCTTCGGAAACACAGAGACATGTCTCAAATTAGGTAGGAATCTCCCATGATACCTGTGTCTCTCCACCATTAAGCCTGATTCATAGAGTGAATTTTGTGATTTTTTAGTGCACTCATCGCCATCTTTCAGGTTTTTATGGAAGAATCAGCTCTTCAATCCCCTGTAGCAAAAGTTTATAAGAGCCTGATTGTTATCAGTAATCTTATAGACCCTCCAGAGCTGTTTTTAAAGGGGGGAGGGGGGCAGTGTAGCCCACTTGAGTTTTTTTTACTCTTTCTTCTAAGGTAGGGGTCATTTTAGAAGGTTGGGCGCATCTAGACTGATGATCTTTGGAATTCTCCAATGTTATTTTTTCTTCTTACTTAATAAAAATAAATGAAAATGAATCTGAGCGTTGGCATTACATTGAGGAAATCTTTAAAAATATAAGCTGAAAGTTGCAGGCAAGTTTTTTTTTTTTTAATTTGAATTAATGAAAATTGAAAATACCCAAAGATTATTGGTGCTATACTTCTGAGGTGAAGTGAAAGGTTTTCACCAAGTTTTGAAGTTATAGCCATGAATGTATAATTTCTTTTATCTTGGCTCAAAGTCGTCTGGGTCAATCAGACCATTAGGACTCACTTGGGAGTCTATGCGGGAGTCATGTTATTCAGCGGTGATTTTTCAAACTCAGAAGGTCAATTTCCCATGCATATGTTCCTTGTAATTAGAGAAAAAAATTGCATTTGGGTAACTGCCTGCTGGAAAAATTTACTAACAGTCAAAATGAAGGAATCTTTAAAAAAGTTCTATTCTGAGATTTTATTGATAAATTTACCCATAAAGTACAACGATTAACGTGAGCACCTACCTGCGAGCATACTTGAGGAAATGACCCTGAGAGTTTGAAGCTGAAACACTCATAAATATAGCCAGGATTTAGAAAATACGCAAAATTCCCATAAGCCTTAATAAGTGCAAGTGAAGTAGATCAACATAGTAACACTCCCATTCATTCGCACTCACTAAGCTTACGGTGAAATGAATTTCCGAAATCACGGCTTCAATTCTCAACCAATTTGACTCGTTTTGGGCGCAGTAAATCCATAATCGCGCATATGCTGATGTTCTTGGATTTTGTATCTTTTCTTTGTTTCCAATTTAAAATGCCAAGAACACAACTTTTTCTCCAAAGTGACCCAGTGGCGCTATTCATCGTACTTAAATCTGGAAACATTTCGTCTGGAATCAGCTTAACCACTATTTACTCTGTTGGCCAAATTTTGTCGGAAGCCATTAAAATCGCCCTTTTATATTGCATTTATTTACTTATTTATTTATTTATTTATCTATTTATTTATTTATTCAAAGTAAGCGAGGAAAGCCCAGTATAAAATTACAAGATAATAAAAAAAATTGGTTACAAAGTAAATGGATACAAGAAATATGGCGACATGATTCTTAAGATTAAAATTAATCAACATTGCATAAAAAAAATTTAAGTAAGAGAAATAGAACAATTGTTTGAGGATTTGATGATTTTTCCGCACAGCATAGGAGTCATACGACTGGCTTCAATAAATGCAAATGCACCCTTCATACGTTGTCTGCTTTCAAATTGACGTAATTTTGTTGTGTGGCATTTCCAATTTCCATTTGTGTTTCAGGATGATAACCAAGGGAGCAATAAAGTGCAGAGGCATTCGAGCTCTGATAGCGTCAGCAATAATTGTGAAAAAGATGCAGTCTCAGCTTCGAGTGCTGATCAAAATTACTCTGGAATAATTACTCTCATCAATCGTCAGAAGGTAAGCCAGCCGCTGCATTACCCTGGATTCTTGTGTTTTTCAAGTTGCATCGCTCTTTTAGGTGTCTCCTTGCAAGGACTAAGTAATGAGGTTGCTGACTTTTGCTTTTGGGTTCAGGTTTGGGTTTTGCCTTTAAACCCACAGGTTTTGCCTTCAAACCCACAGGGGTGAGTATCAAACCAGAAATGCTCTAATGTCTCTCAACTTTCTTTCAGATTGCTGAAAAAACAGCTCTAAAATCCTCGGGCAGTGGCTTGAATGGAGGACCAGGTCGACCCCCAAAATCGGATGTCCCTCTAAATCAGATTCTTGGTGTCGATGATGAGGTGACTCTTTTGCTTATTCTAAACGAAATCTTGTATTCTTGAATTAGTTGAATTCTTGAAATGTCTCTATTTCTATAATCTGCATAATCTTTGTAAAGTCTAGAAATGCCCCTGTACCTTCATGACAGTTGATTTGAAAAAATTAAAATTTTGGAGTTGGTCCAGTATCATCATGATGGTAATGATGGTATGGTCTCTGTTGGGCTTGATTGTAATTTTTGGGGTCTGCCCAGGAGAGCGCCAGAAAGAGCCGCTTAGCCAAAAATTGACTGAAATCCTCTGGTTTAATTCTGATTCTGCAATCTGATTCTGGTTTGTTTGCCTCTTATTTTTTAACCGTAAATCAAAAATTGTAATTAATCCAGTAGAAATTGGTTTTCGAAAGAAAGTGCAAGTGTTTAAGAGTGGCTATCTGGACACAGAATTTTAGTACAACTATCCTGTGGGCCGATCATTTACTTCATCGTTTAACCGATCGTTAAGACTGTGTAGTGTGTATGAGTGATTCTATTGGTCGAATATTGTAAAACTTAGCCGTTGCTATGGTAACCATCGTTATAGTGTCCGTTTCTTAAAGGTTACTCATGAATAGCCTTTATAAAATGAGACTCTTAACGATGGTTACCATAGCAACAGCCAAGTTTTACAATTTTCGACCGATAGCATCACTTGTAGACAGTTTTAACGATTGGTTCAACAATGAAGTAAATGATTGGCCCGCAGGTGAGAAAAATTTGCTTATTTTTGTTATATGTCAGTTTCTTTATCGTGCAAATCCTTTCAGAAGAAACAGTTTTATTGATTTCTGTGTCCAGATAGCCACTCTAAAATGCTTGCATTTTCGTTTAGAACCAATTTCAAATGTATTTGTCATAATTGTTTTTAAAAATTTAAAGGTAAAAGAAGTGAGGCAAACAGACCGAACCTGTGTGAAAAACGATCATAAGAGATTTGGATCATGGCTACCTTTGTCAAGTTTCAATATCACGCCCCACAAATCCTCTCCATTGCTACAGCTCGTTGGCTTCAAGATAGAAACACTTAATTATTCGTACTTTTCAACTGTGACAATCTCTTCGAATTTGCTATAAAGCGGCACTCATGACCTATCAATCTGTTCAGAAAATTTTGCTTCATCAATTCAAAGAGTTTTTATTATTATAATTCTTCTTCGGTTGTGAGAAAAATGACCTTCAAGAAAAACCCTATGTTAGTTTCCATGAAGCCAAAACAGTTTGGACACGGGCATTTCCCTCCATTCTCAGCCAGTGAGAAGCTGTCTTTGAATTAGGCACTTATCAGCGTCGACGACGCCAGCTCCCAATGCAATGGCGATTCTTGTTTACTCTTTGTGCACAACAGGTAGAGAGTAAGTACTTCTACAACCAGGAATTAACACTCAGCAGCAATGTTGCCAATTATGGCAGAAATTATCTGAATTTCCCATTTAATTTCCCATCCCCCCCTCCCATTTTTATTGTTAAAGTTAGATAATTTTTGCTGTAAACGGCAGCACAAATCAACAGATCAATTTCACCATAAATTGTCATCAATTAACATGTTTATTCATTTTTTGTACGAATGCTCACAGATTCAGAAGCAGAATCAAATTCAGCGCCGTGGTGCTATCTACGCCTTGAACGCTATTGTTTCTCACTTTGGAGCTGATCTACCAATGAAATTATCGCATTTATGGGAAACTATGGTCTTGCAAGTCAAAGAAGCCGTAGACCTCAATAACTTCGGTACTTAATTCTGTTTCTTTATTAGTTTAATGGTAGCTCCCACTCTCAAATCTGAGTTAATTTTTTTAATTTAAAAATGTGCAGGCATTTAAATTTGTTTTAATAATGTAAAAGTGGGGAAAAGTGGTACCAAGGATGTCCTATTTGGCCTCTGCTGCCAAACATGGCCCAAAAAGCTGTTTTTAAGAATCATTATCAATGTACATTTTGCGCAAGAGGTCAAATTGCAACACTTTTAGTGAACTGAATTAGTTTAGTTTTCAAATCCTTCTGTACATTTCACTGAAATCAGTAGGGTTTTGCGTGGCAAAGATTGTTGAAAACGGTGCTCATGTTATGTTTCCTTTGTCACTCTCATACAGGCTCATCAAGTTTGGTGACCTCGACCTCAAAAGCTGAAGCTCTTTTATGTTGCCTTCAAGTTTCGGAAGTGACTAGCTCTGCTCTCCATTCGTCTCTTCTCCCTCAGGTAAAAAGCAGCTCTCATCTCGCTTCCTTGTTGAATCAAAGTAACAGCTCATGTTCAATGTTCATTCTAGCTTCTTCTGAAATTGTTTACTCACCATCATGAAATTTTTCTACAAGTCTTCAAGACGTTGTTCAATAATCATACCAAATAATCAGTTTCAAGAATAACGGTTTGCCAAACAAAACTATTTAGTCTATTGCCGGACTAATTGTTTTGTTGCAATGCGTCCACCAACTATTAACGACTAGGGGCTCAACCAAAAAAATCCAAAAACCTAACCTAACCTAATCACACAAACTCACAATATAACAGAGACAAATAGAGACGGAGCTCTAACTAGCTGCAGCAGATTATACAAAAAAACTATCAAGACCCTTCTGATGTCGCATGGTGTTGAATGTTGAGCACCCTCCTCTTCACTTCCCAGTCCATCTCCCTGTGTTTTCTGAATGTCAGCGTTGAACACCATGTGACATCAGAGTGGTTATAAGTGTTGTTTTTTGAATCCGCGAGAATTCAAGGTGCCTCAAATCTTCCCTATGTATTTTAGTGTAGTGCTCCGTCTCTATTTGTCTTTGAAATACAACATGCTACCCTAAACAAGCTGGCAATGCATAATCTCTTGCACTTTTTATAAAATCCTTCTGAGCATTTTATCGTTGGTTTTGGTTATAACTCGTCACTTAATCTCCATGTTTTTGAGTACTTTCAGCAACCTTCCATTTTTCACTGTATGAACAAAACAATCATTAAATGTATGTATTTCTCAAATCCAGATCTTGACGCTGTTACCGCATCTTTGTCTCCTGCTCACTCACCCGTTTTCTGCAATCCGCCATCTTGCCTCGAGATGTTTAGCCGCTCTGTCAAGAATAGACCCAGCAGCCGTGATGAAGTGCATTATCGAGTCTGTTCTACCGTTTTTGGGTGCATCCGACTCGGACAGTAAAAGAGAGGGCGCAATAGAGGCGGTCGCCTGTATTCTAGAAAGAATGCAGTTTGATATTATTCCGTACATCGTATTTTTAGTCGTTCCGCTTCTAGGTTTGTTATTTTTTTTTCATCTTTACCATTTTTTTGGTTCCTCTTACCATTCAATGTGTAGAAATCAATCAATGAATCTCTCTAGAAATCGGGGTCGTCGCAAGGGCCTGAATTTATTTTTATTGGATTATTGAGTAGACCCTTTTCTTTTTAGTAATTATCAATTTATGGATGTTCTTGTATTTATTTATTCTTTTCCTATCTTTGTTTGAATTATCAATTGTAAATCATAGAGAGAACAGTTACACTGATACAAAGAGAGTTGAAGAAGAAGAATGGGGCTGTTGCACATTTTTGCTATAAGCACTTTAATAGTCGACTCTGGTGTAAAAACCTCCTAAAATAACGATGGTAGCACTAAAAACTTCCAAAATCCATACCTAACCTGAATGAACGTTTTTATTTGCGCTAGTGTAATGGTGGCATAGGGCAGTAATAATGGGAGATTCCTATCTTAATTTCGTCACTCTCTCTGTGCTGACAAACAGGATTAGTCATCAGAGTAGTGATCCTAGTCCGATGAATGGTACCGTGACATCCAGTGACACAGGTGTCTTATGAAAGTCGTCTCTTATTGGTCACTTCTTGGTGGAGTAACTGTATTGTTAGATGGGAATCTCCCATTATTACGGCCCTAAGCCACCATTATGCTTGCGCAAATAAAAGTGTTTATTGAGTTTAGGAGTGGATTTCGGAAGATTTTAGTGCTGCCATTGTTATTTTTAGAGGTTTTTACAGCAGAAGTGACTTTTCAATTGCTTACAGCAAAAGTGTGCAACAGCCCCATTGAGAGAAGAGTTACACAGTTGTAAAGAGAGTAGATTGAGAGAAGGGGGAAAAGAAAAAAATACTAAATAGTAAAGTTACTCGAACGAGTTATATGAACAATGTTCATGGAAGGGGATAGCTGGATAGCTTATTCTCAATAAAAACAAAGGAGTATTTTAAAGTAAATCCATTCTATAATCTGAATGAATTCTTAAAACCACCAAAGTAATAGACAAATCTTTGTACCCCTTTATGATAAATAGCTATTGTATTTCTACTTAAAATCCTACTGTTATTCTTCTTTTCAATGGCTCTGTTTAGTACTAAGCAAAATTATGTATTCGACCTGTACTGGGCTTTAAGCAAAGCTGCTGTCCTTATCTCAAATAAATAAAAAGTAAAATATGAATTGATTCATTGTTACAGGTCGAATGAGTGACCAGTTGGAATCGGTGCGATTGATGGCAACTGATTGCTTTGCTACTTTGATTCAGCTGATGCCGCTTGATGGAGCAACCATCAACCCGACATCTTTCACAAAAGAATTGATTGCTCAAAAGGAACAAGAGAGATTGTTTCTGGAACACCTATTCAACCCCAAAACCATTCCCAACTATCAAGTACCTATCAAAATCAACTGCCAATTGAGATCTTATCAACAGGTATAATGATAAAAACCTTCTTCAGAAAAACATAATTTATGGGAAATTTTAGGGCTGTGTGTACCTTTAGAGGTTCAAACCTTAGCGCTGGTTTGTATTTGGTTCGTACCAGACAAAAAAGTTAAAACTTAAAACTTTTTATTTTATTTTTATTTAGTTGAGAGAGGAGAGGAGATGGAGAGGAAAAGATCCTTCCGCAGTTTTTGCGGTTATACTTAGCAGAGTTGCCAGAGTTATACTCCTTTATAAAAAAAAAAAAAAAAAAATTAAATATATTTAGAGCACTTTACCTCCTTGAGTGCTCTAGGTATTTCCTTCCCAAACTTGAGAGTCCCTGGCAGGTCGCCGTTACTCTCCTCTTTCCTATCCTTTGTTTTGAGAATACTTTGATTGTCTTTCCTACCCCTTCTTTTTTTATGCAGTCCAGTCGTTCGCTGTGAAATATCAGCATAACGAGCCACGTGTTTGGGCGGCTGGACTTTACTACTACTACTACTACTACTACTTTTTTAGAATATGAATTTTGCTTCTAAAGACTTTTTTCAGTCGAAAAAAAGAATTGTTGGATTTTACGATAACTTGGCAAAAAATGTTTCAATGAGTGTTTTGTCGTGCCTACCAACATTTTTAACCAATACCTCGAAAATTTCTGAAATTAGGGTCAATTTTTAATCTATCGACATTTCCATTTTTTTTTTTTTTTTTTTCTTTTAAATCAAAGTCAATGAATGAATAGGGTATCTAATGAACTCCTCAAATTTTAATAAAACTATGTATTTGGCATACTTTTTTAGCCAGGTTGACTATTGGCTGCAAAATTTGAACTCTTGTTTCTTTGAAACTTTTTAAATGGCGGCAATTTTAGCGCTGTAAGGGAAGTATCAAAGTTTCCATCGTCAAATAGTTTTGAAGTTTTCATTACATTCATTTTTCATTTAATTTCACAAAAGTTGTTTGGCAAAAATACTTATGGCCAACCTAGCGGTGAAGCGAAAGGTGTAATCTATCGGAGAATGCTGCAAGCTCTTGAACTCCTCATTCCGTTGCTGTGAGATCACCAGATTACTGATCAGTTGTATGAATTTTTTCAAAGTCATGACAAGTCTGACTCATCTGTGCATGTCAATAGGTTAAGATAATTTAATTTATATGATTTGAATAAAAATTTTCTTGATTTTTAAAAGTTTTTAAAACTTCACCCAAACTTTGCCACAGTACCTTTGTAAAACAAACATTGACATTTTTTAGGTTCCTTAAAAAAATGTTGTTTTTTGTAATAAACAATTCATAATTCTCCAATTCTTCTAAGAAAGTTCTTATGTGTTGCCGCATTTTCTGCCTGCTGCAATTTATTCATATTTTTCTCTTCTCTTTCAGTCTGGAATCAATTGGCTAGCCTTTTTAAATACGTATAAACTTCATGGGATTCTGTGTGATGATATGGGTCTTGGAAAAACATTGCAATCCATCTATATTTTAGCTGGTGACCACTACAAGCGAAGTCAAGAGTTCAAGGTAAAATCATATGGGCCCAAGATTTTTTGGTCTGCTGAATGTAATTTATCTGTTATTTGTTTATTTATTCATTTATTTATTTATTTGGCAGATTGCCGTTACTCACCTCTTTCCTATCATATTCGCTGTGAAAAATCAGCATAACGAACCAGTCCAGTCGTTCGCTGTGAAATTTCAGCATAACGAACCACAAGTTTAGGCGGCTGGACTTTACTACTACTACTAATACTTATTTATTTGAAAAAAAGGTCATCGTTAGCCATCTCAAATTTGAATGCGTCGAAAAACTAATAATAATTTTGAATACTTGAATTCTCGTGAGTACCTGAATACTCGAAACTTGGGTATTTTTCAGGTACTCAGACACCTCTGAAAAAAGGTAAAAATGGCTGCAAAGCGGCCACTAGTAATTTATAATACTGTGATGTGTTATTATTAAATGTCAATCAGTATATAAAAAAAATTACAAATGGAAAGATAGAAAAGTAATAATAGAAATAAATATATAAATGAATAAATTAATGAATTAAGTACCCACTCTGGCATGACTGTGGAATTAAGAAATTATAATTTTAAGTGAATTTTCGCAGTCGAACATGATTCACATGAAGAATTGATGATAGCTAACTGATGCCGCCAAAAAATTTTGCCAATGAGAGTGGAGAATGAACTTTTAAATGATATACTGCTGAAAATGAAAACTGCGATAATAATAATATTCAGAAACATAAGCTCTAAATGACATGGCCACTTTTACCGAAATAACTAGCGTTTTCAATTCTAAAATTATATTTGTCTTTCAGGAAAATAAATTTTAAGCATGGTGTCCGTAGTATAAATTTTATTTGATAAGTTTGTTGTTTCTGAAATAATCGTCGCGGAAGGAGTAAAGAAAGATACAAAGATGAGACTTCTGACACCGGTTGCATCAATTCAAAATTTCCAATTGATGGAAGTTAATGGTCTTCGGTGAGACTAACGAACATTATCGAAAGACAAAATCAATTCATCTAATATCATATGATAGTGAATGATATTGGATGGAAAAGGTCACTTTTTTTCTCTCTCCTCTTAAAGTTGATTTACTGGCTGAATGGAATTATTTTCAATTCAATTTTCTGTTTGTTCCACAGTTGACAAAAAGTGCAGATTGTGCTCCCCTATCGTCATTAGTCATATGTCCACCCACGTTAACAGGACATTGGGTTTATGAGGTTGACAAATTTTTATCAAGAAAATATTTGAATCCTCTCCAATATGCTGGTCCACCTCAAGAAAGAGAAAGGTATGTTACAGCTCAGTATCTGTTTTTTAGATGTGTTTGAGTACCCAAAAAATACGCTAGTTTCGAGTTTACCAATACTGGAAAATGCAACTCAAACGAAAAAAAAAAAAAAAAAACTTGAGTAATTTTCAAGTTTTTTTTGAAACTTTAAAAAAAAAAAATTAAAAAAATTGAGTCTTTTAAAATCATTCTTGCGCGTTATAAATCGGAGTTCATGGAATTCGTACCCACCTAAATTTGTTCATCACCTACCGCTTATTTTCTGAAGATTCGACAGCCTGTGAATCTGCGATTAGTGCAGATAGCATCTGAAGATACAACCGGGAGCATGCTGACGTTTAAAATTGTACATAGAATGTTTCAAAGAATTAGAGAAACTCGAAGCAATGAGGGAAATAGCTGGAAGCAAAACTTAACTACCCCAAAGTTAACTAATTTCTTCCAACCTAAGCAGCATCATACTTTGACTTAATTTAAGATAAAAGCCCTTGATGGAACGATTGAACTTTTCTTCCCTTGCTTTTTGAATATTGACTGATAGTATGGTGACTAGAATTGGTATTTTCAGCTACATATTTTTTATCTTTCAGTTCTAGAGAACTTTTTTTGCTGTTTTGCTGTATTACGATTACTCAAACTTGAAACTCAAAAAAAAATAGGCAAAACTTGACTCAGCCCAAAATTTCAATTTTCCAACACCTGTTCTGTTTATAGGAATATATCCGCTCTGATTGATAGAGTTTATCAGAGTTGATAGAGTTTGATTTATCTGCCAAATAACTCATCATTCAGAATAGAGCTGTTGCTCACTTTTTCTACTGGCAATTTAAAGGTCTGTTCGGACGTAGAAACCTCAAAAAATAACGATGGTAGCACTAATAACTTACAAAATCCACTCCTTATCTCTTTTGCTGCATAGTCCCTTGTAGAGGATGTTTGTTAACATGGATTCTTATGAAACTTGAAAGAAATTGATGTACACATGAAATTATAAGAGAAAAATTTGTTGGATTCATCATTAAAGGTCTAAGAATTGTGAAACTACTTTTTCATGACTCAGAACTGAAAGGGTTAACTCATAGAATCCTTTCAAACCCATGACTGTAACGGTGGTTTTGGGCACTAATAATGGGAGTTTTCCATCCTACTTTGGTCACTCTTTCTAAGCTGGGGAGGAAGATTCACAGAGTAAGTAGTCACCAGAAGAGTGATTAACATTTAACAGCTGATTAATGGTACCACTTTTTGATGGAGTGACAGCATTATCAGATGGGAATCTCCCATCATTAGCACCCAGCACCGCCATTAAGATCACACATTCAAAGCATTATATGAGTTTAGGAATGGGTTTCGTAAGTTTTTACTTTTTAGTGCTATCATTCTTACATTTGGAGGTTTTTACATTTGAATAAACCCTTAAGGTGATTCCAGGCGAAACTTTTCCAGATTTCAATCCGATGGATAGTGCCACTAGTCGCTTTTTGGAAAAGTCGTGTTTTTGACATTTTAAACTGAAACCCTAGATTAAACGCAAAATCCAATAACGTCAGCACCTGCAAAATTTTTTTAAGGATTTTTTGAGCCCAAAATGAGCAAAATTGGTTCAAAATTAAAGCCGTAAATTATGAAATTCGTTTTGCCATAAGCTTAGTGAGTGAGAGTGAGCGCGAGAGATGATAAGTCTATCTGCCTCACTCGCTTTCTTTGCGGCTTACGGGCAGTTTCGTATTTCATAATTTCCGGCTTTATTTTTTAGTGTTTCAGCCTGAAACTTTCAGGGTATCTTCCTGGAGTATGCTCGCAGATGCTGTCGTTTCTCAAATTTGTATTTTTAATGTGAAATCGTCTAATTTAGTATAAAACTGTTGACTTTTTGAGGAGCGCGTGGTGTCCACAGTTGGAACTAATCGACCCTGGAATCATCTTAAACTGTGTGTAGCAAAAGTAAAAGTATGCAACTGACCCATTCCGACTGTTCCAATAGAAACGTTTTTTGAGTGATGATACAATAGTTCTCTCCAAAGTCATCGGAAACACCACAGACATCAATCGTTGTCACCTCCGCAGTGTTGCCAAGGGATCCTGGGGGGGCTTTTTCTATCTGTTCTCATGGGAAAAGTCGCAACCTTCTGGCAGCACTGTCACTGACTCCAACATGAGTTGACTTACAAGAAAGTCTGTGCTTTGAAGAATAAGCAAGCAATGTGCCCCCAAAATCTAAGCTCTTCAAGACCCTTGCCTGGTTTTCTTCTCTCTGTTACCTACTTTTGCACACACTGTTTTCTATTACAGATTACGCTCCCTTGTAAGCAGTCACAATTTAATAGTTGCTTCATATGAAATTGTTCGCAAAGATGTTGATTTCTTTTCATCAATAAAGTGGAACTATTGCATACTGGATGAAGGTCATATAATAAAAAATGGAAAAACAAAGGTAAGATGTCTTGTTACTGTTAAAAAATTAATCAGAGGGTTTTGGTTTTTCTTTGAAGGTGCGTGCACGCCAGCAAGAGGTATGCGTTTTTTTTTTAAACTTCACAAAAAAGTGTGTTTTTTTTTGTTTTTGTTTTTTTGTTTGTTTTTTTTGTTTTTTTTTTTTTTTTTTTTCAATACTATTTTGGCAACAAATTCAAGATTGAGTTGTATGAAGAAACTACATGAGGGCCAAAACGCACAATAATGGGACTAAATACATGTGTGAGCCTCTCTATTGACTATTGCTATTCTTCGTTATATCATCATGACACACTTTTTAGCATGGTTGAAACTTTCAGGGCCACCCTCAGGGAGGCGCTGGAGTTGACTGGGTCATAAAAATTTGAAATCTCAGAGAAACACATACAATGAAAAACATAATAATAATAATAATAATAAGTCTGTCCATAGGGTGGAGTGATCCACCCTATGGACAGAGCAACTGCGATTGCATAAACCTGTCCTTGGTGGAGACTTAATAACTCCATCCCCAAAGTGAGGGGAACCGTTTAGCAAAAATAAGAAATTTTATACATCACTGTAAGGAAGCCGCATGGCTTAGGACCAAGGTTTGGTCCCGTCGTGTGGACAACAGCAACACCTCGCCAAGCGAGTGATAAGGAAAAGATCATTAATAATAATAATAATAATAATAATAATAATAATAATAATAATAATAATAATTTTGTCTTTATTCATAATTCAGATAAGTAGAACATTGAAAAGTGTCATGGTACATTAGATTTACTGAACAAGGTTAATAATGTTATCAAAATTTAGAATTTTAGAGGTAGGTAATCAATGGAGTGTAAGCATCTCTGTATGAGGTATAATTTGCAGTCTCTTTTGAATATTTGAAATGAATTAGCCTTTTGTAGGGGTATGCGAATATTCGAATCGCATTCGATATTCGAACTCGAATACCGGTTTACTGGTCGGGTCCGAATATCGAATAGCGCTCCTCGAATACCGAATTTTCGAGTTCGAATAATTTGTTCGAATAATTCACCGAATGTGACCAATTCTGGAAACGTTTTCGGCGAAACTAAACATGGTATTCCGCGCCGTTGAACTTCGCGCTTAGACAATCGCGCAGAGCATTGACCGCGCGTCTTTGCGGTGTCAAACGGATTAAAGTAGCTTCCAAGACTCGAGGTGATGCTGATAAGAGGGACTCGCGGAGTCTTTACGAGAACCGACACAGCGCTGACGTAGCGCAAAATGCGTATTCCGCCAAGCAATGACGCGACGCGGCGGCGCCACTGGGACGTGAGGGTTGCCTAACCTCGCATTTGAAGGCACTTTCTCTCGATACTTATCGTGAATAGAGGAAAGGGGAAAGGGCCGAAGGAGAGTTTCCTCTTTGGCTTCCCCGGAGTTCCGAATGAACCCCGCGAACGAACACCCGCGCATCGGTAGCTCCGAAGACCTGCGAAAACGATAACAGCACGCGTAGGTATGTAAAGTTAATTTTGGCGTTCCGATTTATTGTTCGAACCAACATGGATAAATACTTAGTAGTATAGTAGTATAGTAATGAAAGTTAAAATTTTTTCTCAAATTGTTCGCCTTCTTTCATTTCAGAACTATTTAATCCCATCAAAAACCCTTTCCAGGTGCAAGCAGACGGCATGTCAGGTAATTAAGTCTGTCACGAAAAGCCGTTCCAATTTATCCACTCAAAGATATGATATGATCGGAACGGCAAGTCTCGTCCAAGTGGGCATCCAACAAGGCAACTGTTGATCATTTTTCAAAATCAACACTCTCCATCAGCGGCGAATTTAGTGAAGGAAAAACTTTGAGCAATGTATTTCTTTATTTTTTTTTTTCAAACGCGAAAACTTGCCGCCGTTCATCGCCAAAAAAAAAAAATTGAAAAAAAAAATTAAAAAAAAAATATATATATACATATATAGAGTACATACGTACGATCATTTTTTTTTTTTTTTTTTTTTTTTTTTAATTTTTTTTTTAGGCGATGAACAGCGGCAAATTTTTGCGTTTGAAAATAAAAAATAAAGAAATACATTGCTCAAAGTTTTTCCTTCACTAAATTCGCCGCTGATGGAGAGTGTTGATTTTGAAAAATGATCAACAGTTGCCTTGTTGGATGCCCACTTGGACAAGACTTGCCGTTCCGATCATACCATATCTTTGAGTAGATAAATTGGAACGGCTTTTCGTGACAGACTTAATTACCTGACATGCCGTCTGCTTGCACCTGGAAAGGTTTTTCATGGGATATAATCTGGTTTTCGCTTGTTAGATTCCAGTTTCTCATTTCACTAATACAAGCAACAGTAGGTTTTTATACATCAGCTAACTAAACCGCAGTTATGGATAATTTCCGGACAACTTTCTCATAGACACTTGAGTGCTTATTTTACAATAGGGACCACAGTTTTCGATTTCCCTTTTTTTTCCCAGATCCATATGCTAACCTACAATTCTCTTTCCACTGGCTAGGCCGCCGCTGACGATCTGCCACTGGCTAATCTGCCGCTGGCCGATCCACCACTGGCTAGTCTGCCGCTGGCCGATCCAACACTGGCCGATCCACCACTGGCCGGTCCGCCACTGGCTGGTCCGCCGCTGGCCGATCCGACACTGGCTAGTCCACCGCTGGCCGATCCGCCACTGGCTATCCGCCGCTGGCCGATCCGCCACTGGCCGATTCACCACTGGCCGGTCCGCCGTTGGCCGATTCGCCACTGGCTCGTCCGCCGCTGGCCGATCCTCCACTGGAAAGTCCGCCACTGGCCGATCCGCTACTGGGGAGTCCGCCTCTGGTCGATCCGCCACTGGGAAGTCCGCCGCTGGCCGATCCGCCACTGGAAAGTCCGCCACTGGGAAGTCCGCCACTGGAAAGTCCGCCGCTGGCCGAGCCGCCACTGGAAAGTCCGTCGCTGACCGCTCCGCCACTGGGAAATCCGCCGCTGGCCGATCCGCCACTGGAAAGTCCGCCGCTGGCCGATCCGCCACTGGAAAGTCCGCCGCTGGCCGATCCGCCACTGGGAAGTCCGCCACTGGAAAGTCCGCCGCTGGCCGAGCCGCCACTGGAAAGTCCGTCGCTGACCGCCCGCCACTGGGAAACCGCCGCTGGCCGATCCGCCACTGGAAAGTCCGCCGCTGGCCGATCCTCCACTGGAAAGTCCGCTACTGGGTAGTCCGCCACTGGGAAGTCCGCCGCTGGCCGATCCGCCACTGGAAAGTCCGCCACTGGCGATCCGCCACTGGAAAGTCCACCCTTGGTCGATCCGCCACTGGGAAAATCCGCCGCTGGCCGATCCGCCCTGGGGAAATCCGCCGCTGGGCCCATCCGCCACTGGGAAGTCCGCCGCTGGCCGATCCGCCTCTGGAAAGTCCGCCCTTGGTCGATCCGCCACTGGAAAGTCCGCCGCTGGCCGATCCGCCACTGGGAAGTCCGCCACTGGGAAGTCCGCCACTGGAAAGTCCGCCACTGGAAAGTCCGCCGCTGGCCGATCCGCCACTGGAAAGTCCGCCACTGGAAAGTCCGCCCTTGGTCGATCCGCCACTGGAAAGTCCGCCGCTGGCTGATCCGCCACTGGAAAGTCCGCCGCTGGCCGATCCGCCACTGGGAAATTCGCCACTGGTCGATCCGCCACTGGGAAGTCCGCCGCTGGCCGATCCGTCACTGGGAAGTCCGCCGCTGGCCGATCCGCCACTGGAAAGTTCGCCGCTGGCCGATCCGCCACTGGGAAGTCCGCCACCGGCCGATCCGCCACTGGAACGTCCGCCACTGGGAAGTCCGCCACTGGAAAGTCCTCCACTGGGAAGTCCGCCGCTGGCCGATCCGCCACTGGAAAGTCCGCCGCTGGCCGATCCGCCACTGGAAAGTCCGCCGCTGGCCGATCCGCCACTGGGAAGTCCGCCGCTGGCCGATCCGCCACTGGAAAGTCCGCCGCTGGCCGATCCGCCACTGGGAAGTCCGCCACCGGTCGATCCGCGACTGGAAAGTCCGCCGCTGGCCGATCCGCCACTGGTCGATCCGCCACTGGAAAGTCCGCCGCTGGCCGATCCGCCACTGGAAAGTCCGCCCCTGGTCGATCCGCCGCTGGAAAGTCCTACGCTGGCCGATCCGCCACTGGAAAGTCCGCCGCTGGCCGATCCGCCACTGGAAAGTCCGCCGCTGGCCGATCCGCCACTGGGAAGTCCGCCGCTGGCCGATCCGCCACTGGAAAGTCCGCCGCTGGCCGATCCGCCACTGGGAAGTCCGCCACCGGTCGATCCGCGACTGGAAAGTCCGCCGCTGGCCGATCCGCCACTGGTCGATCCGCCGCTGGTCGATCCGCCACTGGAAAGTCCGCCGCTGGCCGATCCGCCACTGGAAAGTCCGCCCTTGGTCGGTCCGCCGCTGGTCGATCCGCCGCTGGAAAGTCCTACGCTGGCCGATCCGCCACTGGAAAGTCCGCCGCTGGCCGATCCGCCACTGGAAAGTCCGCCGCTGGCCGATCCGCCACTGGGAAGTCCGCCGCTGGCCGATCCGCCACTGGAAAGTCCGCCGCTGGCCGATCCGCCACTGGGGAAATCCGCCACCGGGCGATCCGCGACTGGAAAGTCCGCCGCTGGCCGATCCGCCACTGGTCGATCCCCCGCTGGTCGATCCGCCACTGGAAAGTCCGCCGCTGGCCGATCCGCCACTGGAAAGTCCGCCCTTGGTCGATCCGCCGGGTCGATCCGCCGCTGGAAAGTCCTACGCTGGCCGATCCGCCACTGGAAAATCCGCCGCTGGCCGATCCGCCAGTGGAAAGTCCGCCGCTGGCCGATCCGCCACTGGGAAGTCCGCCGGGCCGATCCGCCACTGGAAAGTCCGCCGCTGGCCGATCCGCCACTGGGAAGTCCGCCACCGGTCGATCCGCGACTGGAAAGTCCGCCGCTGGCCGATCCGCCACTGGTCGATCCGCCACTGGAAAGTCCGCCGCTGGCCGATCCGCCACTGGAAAGTCCGCCCCCGGTCGATCCGCCGCTGGAAAGTCCTACGCGGGCCCATCCGCCACTGGAAAGTCCGCCCCTGGCCGATCCGCCACTGGAAAGTCCGCCGCTGGCCCATCCGCCCCTGGGAAATCCGCCGCTGGCCGATCCGCCACTGGAAAGTCCGCCGCTGGCCGATCCGCCACTGGGAAGTCCGCCACCGGTCGATCCGCGACTGGAAAATCCGCCGCTGGCCGATCCGCCACTGGTCGATCCGCCGCTGGTCGATCCGCCACTGGAAAATCCGCCGCTGGCCGATCCGCCACTGGAAAGTCCGCCCTTGGGCGGTCCGCCGCTGGCCGATCCGCCGCTGGAAAGTCCTACGCTGGCCGATCCGCCACTGGAAAGTCCGCCGCTGGCCGATCCGCCACTGGAAAGTCCGCCGCTGGCCGATCCGCCACTGGGAAGTCCGCCGCTGGCCGATCCGCCACTGGAAAGTCCGCCGCTGGCCGATCCGCCACTGGGAAGTCCCCCCGGCTGGACGAAGTCCGCCGCTGGCCGATCCGCCGGGCTGGCCGATCCGCCACTGGAAAGTCCGTCGCTGGCCGATCCGCCACTGGAAAGTCCCCCCTTTGGTCGATCCGCCGCTGGTCGATCCGCCGCTGGAAAGTCCTACGCTGGCCGATCCGCCACTGGAAAGTCCGCCGCTGGCCGATCCGCCAGTGGAAAGTCCGCCGCTGGCCGATCCGCCACTGGGAAGTACGCCGCTGGCCGATCCGCCACTGAGAAGTCCGCCGCTTGCCGATCCGCCACTGGATCGGCCAGCGGCGGATCGACCAGTGGCGGACTTCCCAGTGGCGGATCGGCCAGCGGCGGACTTTCCAGTGGCGGATTGGTCAGCGGCGGACTTTCCAATGGCGGATCGGCGAGAGGCGGACTTTCCAGTGGCGGATCGACCAGTGGCGGACTTGAAAAAACAAGTAAAATTATTCGATTATTCGATTCGATATGGGAGGAAAATTATTCGAATTCGATTTGAGTGCAAAAAAGTGGTATTCGCACACCCCTAGCCTTTTGAATATTGATAGGAAGCTTATAAAAAAAATTAATACGAAATTTGGGAATGTCAAAGTCTCATTTGTAAAGTAATATTCCAGACCTTAAAGCATTTTTGCCTCTGGTGTTGTATGAGTGGACGTCTGAATTAGATTTTAAGAGGTGTTTTTAAGAAAAAAGTCGTTAATGTCCCGAAAATAAAAAGTGATGGAACTGTTAGAATGTTATTCTTAGGGAACAGTGTTTTGCAGGAATCTTGTTTTTTCATTTTGAAAATTGTTTTTAAAGCTTTTTTTTTGTAGTATAAAAATTTTTTCTACAAGATCCTTGCTACATAAACCCCATTTTGAAATACAGTTGTTTGTATGGCTATAAAAGAAAGAATAATATGTACAAGGATAATAGCAATTTTGTGTCACAAAATTTAACAAAATGGTTTATGACAAAGATGGCTTTGACAGTTTTACACGCAAAAAGTCGATATGTTCTGCCATTCCAATGTCCTCTTCTAGCATAAAACCAAGATAATTAAACACTTTAACCGCCTCTACTTCTTTATCATTAAAAAAAAATTGTTGGGATGTTTGACTCATACATGTGTAATAATGACTAATGAAGCTAGTGTTGGATAGAAAAGCTAAGTCTTTTGTTTCAATAGTTCCTGCTCTAATCAATGGTTTGATTCTTTACAGTCATCGAAAGCAATTAAACAGCTGCGCGCCAACCATCGTCTCATTTTGTCTGGAACACCCATTCAGAATAATGTGTTGGAGTTGTGGTCTTTGTTCGATTTTCTCATGCCAGGATTCCTCGGCACGGAAAAGCAGTTCAACGCTCGCTACAGTCGGCCGATTTTGGCCAGCAGGGATCCCAAAAGCTCAGCCAAGGAGCAAGAAGCTGGTAGGTTTTCTTCATTAGTTAACTGACTCAGTGATGGTCAGTTAATGTGAGGATTTTTCCATTTAAAGTTTGAACAACCCTTGTAAAGTTGACTGGTCTTGTTTCTCATGTATAGACTCATTGAGTAAAGTGATATATCGTATCCATTCCTGTCCGAGGCCCGCGACTTCCAAACAAACTCTGATTTAATGTATTTTCCCTGTAATCTTATTTTTGAACGGAAGTTTAGACTATTAAATCAAACAGTTAATCCGACCTTTTTGCAATTATAAATTCTACGTCCTTGAAAATGCTTCCATGTGCTTGGTACCTGGACAAAATCTAAAATCAACAAGATATTACAGATTAAATGACGCATCTGGTGGTTGGATTCACCCAAATTTTGTTGTTGTTGTGGTGGAATTGGCGGGATTTCGGGTGATTCTAACCTACAAATGCCTAGTTTAAGGTGATTCCAGGCGAAACTTTTCCAGATTTTAATCCGATGGATAGCGCCACTAGTCGCTTTCTGGGAAAGTCGTGTTTTTGGCGTTTTAAACTGAAACCATAGATAAAATGCAAAATCCAATAACGTCAGCACCTGCAAAATTTTTTTATGGATTTTTTGAGCCCAAACTGAGCCAAATTGGTTCAAAATTAAAGCCGTAAATTATGAAGTTCGTTTCGCCATAAGCTTAGTGAGTGAGAGTGAGCGCGAGTGATGATAAGTCTATCGGCCTCACTCGCACTCATTGCGGCTTACGGGAAGTTTCGTATTTCATAATTTCCGGCTTTATTTTTTAGTGTTTCAGTCTGAAACTTTCAGGGTATCTTCCTAAAGTATGCTCACAGGTGCTGACGTTCCTCAAATTTGTGTTTTTAGCGTGAATTCGTCAAATTTAGTAAAAAACTGTTGACTTTTTGAGCAGCGCGACGTGGTGTCCACAGTTGGAACTAATCGACCCTGGAATCATCTTAATCTTTAATGTCTCATTGATTTCGGCAGAGTTAGTCAAGAAACCAGACATAATTATACATTTTTGAGGACGTAGAATTCATAATGGCAAAAAGGTCGGATTAACCGTTTGATTTAATAGCCTAAATTTCCGTTCAAAAATTAGCTTATGGGGAAAATACATTGAATCAGAGTTTGTTTGTAACCAGAGGTCCTCGGACGGCAGTCAATATGATATATTACTCTACTAACAGTCTATTGCAGCCAGATGTCCTGGTCCAAAACAAAAACTGTGATCCCATGTTATTTTCCATAAAAACATCTCAAAGGGAAATTTTGCAACTTTAAATGCATTGAAACTATTCAGAACCAAACCAGGCAACGAGTTATGCTTTTATCTAGAGCGGTAGACCAATGGGTAATCTGTGTAACTGACCCAGAGGATATTTAGGTTAGGACTAATGTGTCGTGTTCCTTATCTTTTCCCATGTATCTCAGATAAACGTGCTGGAAAATGAGTGCGGGCAGGACATCAGTTGACCTCAATGACCTAAATACAGTAGAATCTCGATTATCAGGATATTTCGGTTATCCGGATTTTCCGGCTGGTCCCGACGAAATCCCCATACTTTCAATGTGTTTTTTTTCTCGATTATCCGGATTTCGGTTGTCCTAAAATTTCAATTTTACGGACAGAATTCGCTGTCCAGCAACAAATCTAACCGAATTTCTCTTTAATATTGCTTGAAAAAGGAAGAAAATAACCAGAAAACGCGATGTCCTATAAAATCATTGGTAGCTCCGTATTTACACGGCAGGAATAACCGTACACGGGTTGCATAACTTGGCCTTTGAAGGAGCGTTTTAAAGAAATCTTCGCTGACTGCATTTCAGAGCGTCTAGATCGCGTTTTTTGGCGAATTTTGATTGACCGGATATTCGATTATCCGGACAACATTTTCGGTTCGGCGAAATCCGGTTAATGGAGATTCTACTGTAAGTGAGAAATGGAAAGTTACACCCCAGACCTAAGCTAGGAATCCTCCACGTCAGTTACAGTTAGGTATCACCCATCCCATTCCTATTAGTCTATACCATCTCTCATTAAAAGCATAGCTTATTGGAAGCAGGCCATTATCAATTTATTACTATCAACGAATTATAACTAAAGAGTGGTTGTGCCGTGTTAAGTCCTATCTTAAAGTGCGGCAGCATGGATGCTTTGTTTCTGGTTTGTTTGCCTTCTTAACTTTGTATCCTTTTTTGTTTTTTGTTTGTCGTCTCAGAAATCACTTTCACGCAACATTACTCATTTTAATCGAAATGGACCAAAATCGAAATTGGCTTTGGAGCCAGTTCCCATGAGCCAATTGTGATCTTCTTTACTGAATTGTTTTATTGTTAAGTTACTCTTTTGACTCTTGTTTAAGTTACTCTTTTGACTCTTGTTTAAGTTACTTTTTTGACTCTTGTTTATTTCTTTGTTCTCGATTAGGTGTTCTGGCAATGGAAGCGCTTCACCGCCAAGTTTTACCATTTGTGCTGCGCAGAATGAAAGAAGACGTGTTAACTGATCTGCCTCCAAAGATAACGCAGGTAAATTTCAGGGGTCTGTGAATTCCCCTTTCTTTGGAAATGCCACCAAGATACTCCATGAATTCAAATTTTAGTGGTGCACCGGGGGAGGGGGGGAGGCCTATTTCTCGAAAACCATGTGAGAATTCCAGCTAAAATTTTTACGTCAGTACCAGGCCATCACAAAGTGTCTTTTGAGACATGTTTAACCTTTTACACTTAATAATAATCTTTATTCATACTTAAAGTGAGCCGTATTCCAGGCTATTGTACAAGTCAAGATTTGCAAAAAGAGCAATTATTACATACCAAAACACATTACTTAACAAGCCAGAAATTCCTCTAGTGAGTAAAAAACATTATTTAACCAAAAGGAACCTAGTTTAGTGAGAAATGGAGAAATCTTACCCTCCTTGAACAATGTCTTCAGACTCAAAGGGAGGGCATTGAAGATCTCCACTGCAGCAAACTTAACAGAAGATTTTGAGGTAGCAAGACGGATCTTCTCATTAAGAATGAAATTATGCCCACTATTATAACCATGAGTTGGAAGAAGGTCACCAGGCAAAATGAACTTATTGAATATTGCATACTGAACTACCTCAGAAATATAGAGTGATGGCAATGTCATGAGTTTATGTTCTCTAAATAACTCTTTACACGGGTAATTGTGCTGCTTGTGAGCATTTTTACCTGACTGCCCCACCAGCTCGAATCGTCAACAACACGATGTAAACAAACCATATGATCTGTAAAAAACTCACATCACAGTGTACAGAGCGCGCTGGTGTAGTGCGTGATATTCGTACTAGTTCCCATAAAATCCGCTAGAGCTCACCATCTGTCAAGCGCGTCAAATATATCCGACAATCAAGTCTGCAGAAGGTCTTTTTTTTGTCGGATTTATCCGACACCCGAGTGGAAAGGGTTTAAAAAAAATCTGTGAGTACTCTGAAAAGGGTAAAGAAAGGCTTGTTTTTAGTGTCACTTTTTTGTCTAATTTTCTCACAAGCTTGAGAGAAGAGACTTTTTTAAAAAACACAGTCTCCCTCCTTAATATATAGCCAGCCATTACAACCAAAAAACATTTATAAATTTGCCTTGTGAGAAATGGAAATTGTTTGAAAATTATGTTTAAAGCGTAACTTTAAGCTGCCGGAAAATTTTGTCAGATTTGCTGTCAACAGTGACAGGAAGTGTCTAAAAACAGTCACAACCTGTATGTCATTCCAGCCAGAAATTTTCATTAAATTTTCCCAAAAGTGGTCGTTATTTTTTGAAAAGATCCTTTAAAAAAAAAATAAAGGAGTAATAAATAATTATATGATTCCATCTGTGTTCTTATCAATCTTCTTCTGTCTCTGTTTGCTCTTCTCTCAGGATTATTACTGCGATCTAAGTCCTCTGCAGATGCAACTATACGAAGATTTCTCCCGATCACAAGCTCATCAATCTCTCACAGATCATATTGATTCGAAATCTGGCTCAAATATCTTCCAAGCGCTCCGTTATTTGCAGAATGTCTGTAATCACCCGAAATTAGTCGTGACTCCTGAGCATCCTGAGTTTGAGCGGATAACAGCTCATCTGAAAGAAGAGAATTCGAGCTTGTCGGATATCCAACATGCGGCCAAATTGCCCGCCCTGCAGCAATTACTGTTGGACTGTGGGATCGGTGTTGGGAGTAACAACGACACGCCCGTCATCAATCAACACCGTGCGTTGATCTTCTGTCAGTTGAAAGCAATGCTTGATATTCTGGAAAATGATCTGTTCAAAACTATGATGAAGAGCGTCTCCTATATGCGTCTCGATGGAAGTGTGCCTCATTCTTTGCGCCACAGTCTTGTCACTCGTTTCAACAATGACCCCTCAATAGATGTCCTCTTGTTGACGACACAAGTCGGTGGTCTTGGTCTTAATTTGACTGGAGCAGATACGGTAAGCATCTCTCAAGTTTTTACAAATAAATCTCTTGGTTAGTTCAGGGACCTGGAAAACTGGGAAAACTGGGAATAGTGGGAAAAGTTAGGGAATTTGCTTTGACCTGGAAAAATCAGGGGAAAGGCAGGGAATTTCAGCTGTAATCAGGGATTATTTTTCCAAGCGTGTTCTCTCTGAAAATTTTAAACAGCTTTAATGTTAGTCAATGGCAAGTATTGATACATTATTAATGGCATGGGTGCGTGTTCTAGGACAACTTTTCAAGAATAAAGAATTTCATCAACCGATGTTTTTATCGCCATAAATTAATTTTTTAAATCCTTTTGAAGCTAGTCCTTTAATCTACAATTTTTTTTTGTATCAGAACTTAGTGGTTAATTTAAATCTGACGAATTTAGTTCACCCTCAACTCAAGAAAATTGTCTGCTAAATTGAGAAAAAAAAAACTCCGAAATTTTGCTATCAAAAATCAGGGAAAATGATTGAAGCATCAGGGAAAATCAGGGAATTTGAAAATGAAATTTTGTTGGCAACCCTGTCATTTCAAATTGAGCTCATTCAACCCTTTTTGTCACCGACTATCCTTGATGAAATTTGGAATATGAACCAAATTTTGGCCCCTAAAGATGTGAAAAAATGTTGAGAATTTTTAATCGTGGAACATGGTGAAAAAGGTGGACAGTAGTGCTAATCACTATTACATAGGGCCTTGAAAACCCGTTTTCCTAAATTTCAGGGCTGTTCTTCAATCAAATAAGATTTTATTTTTTAAATGGTGCTGAAAATGCCCCCTTTTGAGCTACAGCCCAAAGTTTTAAAAAATCTTTCGAATTTTTCTAGCGACACTATTTTTGAACAAATGTGGTCAAATTGGTAAAACAGGTAAATTCAGGGAAAATCAAATGAACTCTAAAATTCAGAAACTCAGTCTAACACTGTTCACGCAATCGTAATGGCTTCAACGGGACGATATCATACGGATTAAATTTGGTAATTACCACAATCAGATGCGGAAAACCCTTCAAAGATTTTGGTCCTCTCCTACGATACGACGCGTTCTCATCAATAATGCTCACATTCTGGAAAATTCAGCGCTTTTACCTAGCTTTTCAGGTTTAAGCAGGGAAGGCAAGTTGCATACCACATGCCGTTTTGCATGGTAAAAGGTTGAGTTACACTGTGTTTTGAGCATTCACTTTAAACGCGTCGTTTCGAAAGAAACAAGGAGGACCTAAATGGTTATTGGGTTTTCGCATCTGATTTGTAATTACTTCTTCAAAATTTTAATCCGTACATAAAATTTGTGCCGTTAAAGGTACAGATTGCGTGAAAAGTACAGTCAGACTCAATTTCTGAATTTTTCGAGGTCATTAATGGATTTTACACGTAAAATTACCTGAGGACACCAATTTTTAAGACATTTGGTTCATAATAGTGGTCGCTATTTCAAAAAAACCGTAAATTTTTTAAAACTTTGGGGGGCTGTAGCTCAAAAGGGGGGCATTTTCGGACACATGTTTATAGGAAAAAAAGGTCTTATTTTGATCTGTAGAATCCGGCCCTGAAATATTCGGGAACAGTTTTTCAACACCCTGTATAGTGGCCTTTCCTTTTAGGGCTTCCAAATTAAATTTCTTTTTGTTTCTTAATTCTTTCTGGTTTTATGGCTTGTGTAATAGGGCTTGCACGCTTTTGCTACAGGCAATTTATGGGTCAATTCAGATGTCAAAACCTCCAATGATCTCTTGCAAACTTTTGCTGTGGGCAAATGGATGGTCCAATCTGCTGTAAAAACCAGCGAAAATCAGAAAAATCAAGCTTGAAAAGTCTAAAATTCAGTGATAAACTCAGAAAACAGCTGTAACGGCAAGATCGTAATGGCGGTTCAACGCAGGTATCATAGGAGACTCGTCTTAATTTGTCATTTTCTCTACAAAAACACTAAGATATGTCTCAATTTAGATAGGAATCTCCTACGATACCTGCGTCTCTCCATCATTATGCCTGATTCTGAGAGTGAATTTTGTGATTTTTTAGTGTACATATCATTTTTTTACAGGTTTTAATGCAAGAATCAACTCTTGAACCACCTGTAGCAAAAGTTTGCAAGAGCCCCATTGAAGGTTTGAGTTAAGAGTGATTTTCGAGCATTCACTAGCAGGAGTCTTTTTGTCTTGCGTCTTCCTATTCTACTATGGTTATTGGTTTGTGGCGTGTGATCGGCCTGTGAAAAATGAGCCACCTTCGTGCATACATGCAATCCAATGAGACTTAGCGATAGAGAGGATTTGAGGCAGTTTTGACGCTTTTTTGAGGCAGTGCGGTAGCAGCCATGCTGGAGATCTCTTGTCCATAGTTTTCACATAGGCTCAGTTTCTTTGCCTCAAATTTTTTATTCTTTCAATTTTTAAAAGAAAAAAGAATCAACTGTCCCAGATCCATTTGAAATTGGTTTTAAACCAAAGTGCAAATGTTTTCGAGTGGCTATCTGGACACAGAAATTGGTACATTTCTTTCTCTTGGAAGAATTCGCGCAATAAAGAAACTGACAAATGACAGAAACGTGTAAAATTTTATCACCTGGATAGTTTTATTGGAAATCTGAGTCCAGATACACGGAGAAAAAACTTTGGTTCGTATGGAACACCCAAGGTATTTGGTTCCAGTAACGCAAGTTTCCAGTTGTAAGTACCGAACTTCAGTTAAAAGTACCAAAGTGGTTAAGTAGGAACAAAATTTGAGTCATAGTATTAGTCACACTTACCGAAACCTTCGCTACTCCTAACTGAAGTTTGGTACTCACAACTGAAAACTTTGGTTACTGTAACCAAACACCTCGGTGTTCCACATGAGCCCAAGTTCAGTTCTTATAACTGCATTTTTTTCTCCGTGTAGCCTCTCTAAAACACTTGTCCTTTTGTTTAAAACCAATTTTGACTGAATTAATTACAATGTTTGATTTAAGAATAAAAAAATATGAGGCAAACAAATGAGAATGAAATTGGGCATGCAGCCTCACTTTGGGATAGGACTTGTAAGATGTATGAGCCTCTCTATTGCTTTTAACATTTCATCTATTGTCTGAATTTTCAGGTCATATTTGTCGAACATGATTGGAGTCCAATGAAGGATTTGCAAGCGATGGACCGAGCCCACCGAATCGGTCAAAAGAAAGTTGTCAATGTTTACCGCTTGATCACCAGAGCCACTCTGGAGGAAAAAATTATGGGGTGATTCTTTATTTTCTGTTAAAATAATAATCCATGCATTTAGAGAGCTTTGACATTTTCAGAGTGTTGGACATTAAATTTACAAAGATACATCCAATGGACGGTGAGGAAGGGTTTCTGCTTCAAAATGATAGACCGGTTTGAATAGAGTAATGCAAACTTTAGAGACATTCCCAACTATCATTCATCCCCTGGCCCCCTTGTATTTCTCATCTGTTTTATTTCAAATGCTGCATTCGGGCGATGTTGGAACGACATATTTGAAAAGATAAACCCTGAGGAATTTTTCGCCAATTTCAAGGGACAGCCCTTTTACGATTCCTAAATGATAGTGAGAACAAAATTTATGGTTAGTGACAACTCAAGAGCACTTTTTTTTGGTCGCTCATCGCCTCATCACAAAACCTTTAGGGGGGCCCCGAACCAAAAAATTACCTCAATTCACTCCCCTTTTTTAACCCTACATGAGACTCATATTACAGTTCAAAATTTGTTTACAGGGCCTTGTTTAACGACATATTATGATCAAAATCGCATTAAAATACCTTGAGGAATTTTTTTCTGCCAAAAAATTTCACAGAAGATGTCTCTATGTACGATTTTTGAAATGATAGTGAGATAGCAGTTTATGGGGGTTACGTGAGAACGAGAGAGACACTTTGTCTTTTTTGGAACGCTCATCGCCAAGTCATCACTAAAACCGTCTCATCCAATGGCGGCGCCCACAGAACCTAAAAATCATGACCAATCAGAGGTTGACTACCCTCTTGTCTTAACGCTCTACATAAAGAGACTCTAATATTAAGCAGATCAATAATTTGATTTAAATTTTTGTCTCAATGTGTAAAATAAAGTATGTACTGATGCCGGTTTTGTGAGTGGGCACTGTGATTGCGCTTGGAGGTCGGAAACTGTGTTTTGAGTTAGCGCACATTGATGTCAGAGAATCCTAAACTTCGGAACTATTGTTTTGTGAAATCCTGTTGAAAGTCGAAGATTAACAAGGAGAACTTGCTGGAGAACGCTAAGCGATGGGGGGGGGGGGGGGGGCAATGATCTGAAGTTTGAGGAGTTAAAAGAGCAAAGTGATGGTGAAATGGAAGAGTTTGCTCTTGGGTTCAGAGAGTAGAGTTTGTGGGGAATCTTTAGCAGTTAGCCCTTGAAATCCGGCTCTACCACAAAACCTTCTCACGAATTCTTTATCACTCTCAATGAATAGAATTGATTTTTCTAGCTTAGTTTGGTGTGCATAGTCATTTTTTTAAAAATACATTCTACATTTATAACCATGTTAACCCTTTGCACTCTGCTGTCGAGCTGTAGTCGACAAAATCGATTCACGGGTTCCGCCCCATTGTCGAGCTGTGGTCGACAAAATCTTGTAGCTCGAAATTGTCGCTATCAACGGGACAAAATAGGTGTCTGAGAAGTGCTGCACTCTGACAGGCTTCTTCTGGATCTACCTGTGAAGCTCTAGTTCACGGAGTTCTAGTGGAGTACAGGAAGGTTCAGCTCGAAATGTGGTGGAGTGGAAAGGGTTAATTTGTTGGTAAAAATTTGTACCATCAGGATACAAAGGGTCAAAGTAGTTTGAGTGTCCAGTTCAGTAGAAATTTAAAATAATTTTCAAATTGAAAGCAATTGTTAAAGTTGATTGTGTTACTGAGGGTTAGAAGAACCAAGTATAAACCTAAAACCCAATTAGAAAAGATGACTGTACTGATGGGTCGAATCCAAAATTTTACCGAACCCAAATCCGAATCCGAATCCTAGATTATAACAGCTGAATCTTCGAATCCAAATCCTGAACCATTGCGAATCTTCCTCATTTGCAGTATTTTCAAATAACTTTCTTTAGAACCCCTACTATTTACTTTTCCATCTATGTAAAATCCTCAAAAAGCATACATTCTTTTTTAGGTTTGGACTCAGGTTCTGTGCTCAGTATATCACCAAAAAGTGATTGTAAAGACAGTTTTGATCTGGTAACTCATTGACTCATTCATTTACCATCATATCTCATGTGTAATCGGTTCATTTGAGTCAACATTTTCGGGAGGGGTAGGACAGTAGGTGTCATCTAGAGAACCATTTCTAGGGAGCAGTAATTTGCAAATTCCAAGCGGAATGGACAGAAATTGAAAAACCGTTGAACGAAGCCATTTTCTCGGAGAGTTCCGAGGGATGGATATTTCGGTCGCGTGTCTCGGCAGTAAGTAGTCTCAGAGCATTGGGATTATGATAGTCCGTTTTTCGGTTGGATGCACTACCGGAACACACCCGCGGGTCATATTGCCATACGCGCGCGGGAAATCTCGCCTCACGCGGAGGATACGCGTGCGTTTGTATTTATGTGACTTTTTGAAATCTTGATCAGAATCGGGATTCGGATTCGAAGTCGTGATTTGAGCGGACCGAATCCGGATCTGAATCTTGATGAGGATTCAGTCAAATCCTGGCTCCATCACTAGACTGTACCCAAAATGATAGGATTCCTACTCGCTAAAATCTTGTGTGTTATTATTTTCAGATTGCAAAAATTTAAATTAATGACCGCCGCTACGGTCATTAGCAGTGAAAACGCAAGCTTGGAAACGATGGGAACTGACAAGGTAATCTTAGCTTTTGTTCTGTTTTCTTTTCAATACATTACCAGTCAATTTTCCTTTTGAATCACCTACTTTTGGCTTCCAATGTAACGTTTTTCTCAATCTAACGTTAACCTCAATCACGTCCAATTTCTCATAAGACTATTTTACAAAAAATCCAATTTAACTGTTTTGGGTCGGCAAAAACTCGGAAGTAATGTTGAAGTTAACCTTCCAACAAAAAATTTGATGTTTCTTGCCGCTTTAAGATGAATTTCTTGGAAATGAACCAATTCAACAATAAAGCCTATGAAGAGAAGGTTAAAAGATTGCGTTCTAGGCAGTGTTTTCATTAATGTCTTTTACTAGTTGCATATTTTGTTCCCATTCAATAGTTAAATGATGTTTTGCATTCTTAAAATGGAGCTGTTGCAAACTTTTGCTACAGGCTTATTAATGGTTGCTTATGGGGTAAAACCCTGTTAAAATAACGATTAGCGCACTGAAAAATCACGAAATCCACTCTCTGACTTATATAATGCTCTCAAACGTGAGACTGTAATGGCGGCCGCTGCTGCCTAAATCTTATGGCAATTGTATGCTTCTTCTTCTTCTTGTGTGGTGTCGCGAGAGCACCTCATGAGGATGGAGCTGATTGAGATACCCAATGTAATCGGCAGCAATGGCCGCCTTTACGGTCTCGCATTTGAAAGCATTTTATGAGTTTGGGAGTGGATTTTGTGATTTTTTAATTAATAGCAAAAGTTTGCAACAGCTCCATTGACAGCTTATCTCTGTATTTCTTTAGAAAAAGTAACAAAGTGGACTGGAATCTTCCAGGTTTCCTTCGTAGCTGTGCCATTATGATCTTGCTGCTACAGCTGTTGTTTAAATTTATTACGGAATTTTAGACTTTTTGAGTGTGATTTTCGCTGGTTTTTACATCAGATTTTACCAGAGACAATATATAATAGGGACCACGCACTATCTATCTTGCCCATGTTTGCGGGCAGTGCCAAATTTTTTTTTGGGGTCACAACAGAACACCGCAAACATGGTCCATAAGTTGACTGATGAGAAACGTTGTCGAGATTTTTGCCTAGTGAAACCGAAGCACCGAAATTGCATCAGTCAACGTATGAACTGTGTTGGATGGTGTACCCTCATGCTTCCTGTGTTAATTCCTGTTTAGTCTTGAAAAATAAGTCAGCCACCGCGCGCACGGCTAGTGCGTGGTCTCTATTATGTATTGTCTCTGGATTTTACTATTCATTTGCTTACCTCAAAAGTTTGCAAGAGCCCCATGGAATAAATTAATAAATAAATAAATAAATAAATAAATAAATAAATAAATAATAACTAAATTAATGAATATTCTAAATTTTCAGTTGCTGGATCTGTTTGCGTTGAGTGGAAAGCCTCATAACCAATCAAATTGGGGCGTACCTCAAGGTCAAAGTCCAAGCACAAGTCCTGCTTCAAGCTCATCAATGAAAACTATTCTAGATACACTGCCAGATCTTTGGGACGACAAGGACTACGAGGAAGAGTATGATTTGACAAATTTTGTAAAAACTCTAAAATAATAAAAGTTTTTCTCAAACACAGCATCATCTCTTGTCCTTGGTCTCCTAATTTAATAGAGCAGCGCTAATTCCACCTTTTTTTCCTTTTTTTTCCTTTGCGACTTCAAATAGATTGTTTTAGTGATGAGCGGGAACTTTAAAATTCAAGAGTCTGATTGGCCAAGATTCTAATTTTTAACATGAAAACAACATCTGATCGATCAGTTTTGAATTTACCACTTCTCACTTAAGTAGACTGTTTAAGGTGATTCCAGGCAAAATTTTTCCAGATTTCAATCCGATGGATAGCGCCACTAGTCGCTTTCTGGGAAAGTCGTGTTTTTGGTGTTTTAAAATGAAACCATAGATAAAACGCAAAATCCAATATTGTCAGCACCAGCAAAATTTTTTTATGGATTTTTTGAGCCTAAAATTAGCCAAAATTGGTTTAAAATTAAAGCCGTAAATTATGAAATTTGTTTCGCCTTAAGCTTAGTGAGTGAGAGTGAGCGTAAGTTATGATAAGTCTATCTGCCTCACTCACACTCATTGCGGCTTACGGGAAGTTTCGCATTTCATAATTTCCGGCTTTATTTTTGAGTGTTTCAGCCTCAAACTTTTAGGGTATCTTCCTGAAGTATGCTCGTAGGTGCTGACGATCCTCAAATTTGTGTTTTTAGCGTGAATTCGTCAAATTTAGTACAAAACTGTTGACTTTTTGAGCAGCGCAACGTGGCGTCTATAGTTAGAACTAATCGACCCCGGAATCATCTTAAGTAAAGCGATGTATTGTTTGATTGCCGTCCAAGAACTTCTTGTCTTGAACAAACTCGGATTCAATGTATTTTCCCCATGAGTGCATTTTTGAACGGAAATTTAGGCTATTAAATCAAACTATTAATTCGACCTTCTTGCGATTATGAATTCTACGTCCTTTAAAATGCTTAGTTATGCTTGGTTTCATAACTGTAACTGCCAAATCAACAAGATGTTATAGTTGAATTGATGCTATTGGAGGTTGGAATCACCAGAATTCTTGCCAGATCCTCGCGACCTCGCCCATTCCACAACACCAGCAATAACATTTGGGTGACTGTAAATTTTGGCAGCTTTAGTCATGGAACCAGGTATAATTAAACATTTTTGAGGATGCAGAATTTGTAATCACACAGAAGTCGCATTAATTGTTTGATTTAATAGTCTAAATTTCCGTTCAAAAGTTCGCTTATGGGGAAAATACATTGAATCAGAGTTTGTTTGGAACCAGAGGTGCCTGGACGGCAATCGATACAATATATCGCTATACTAAAACAGTCGGTAGTCCACCATCTTTCACCCGCAAGCATGACCCCCCCCTCACCAAAGTCATCATAGGGGTGATCCCACGTTAATGGGTTGCATTTTCACTGACCCCCTCAAATTTCGTTTAGATTCAATGTTTCAAGTGAAGGCTGATGATATTTTTCAGCCCAGAATTGAGATTTCTGCAAAGTCAAATATCATTTTGGACATAAGATTCTCAAGCACTGGTTTTATCATGGATTTGAGGGCCTAGTAGGTCATTCTGCCAAGTGATGTCGAGGCCGATTTTGAGTAGGTATCACGATCATGTTTCTGTTAAAAAGAGAAAGTAAAGAAAACAAAATATCGATTAATTTTGACTTTTTTGCTGCTAATAGGTTTGGTCAGTTGCTTCAACGCCAAAGTTGAATTTCTTTATCTTCATTTGCGATCATAGGAGCTTGATTTACAAGTGATGCCACTTTAGGGGTTATTATGCCAAAAAGTAGTTGAGATACTATTCTATAAATGTAGAACGCAATGCAATGGTTTTCCTTGGGATCTTGAAAAGATAACGTAATAGCCAGTTTTTACTTTTCAATTCCTTTAATACCCTTATTTAACTTTTAATTTATATCCTTACTTAATACCCTTCCTTAATGATTTTAATAAGTCTGCGTAAACATTTACTTCCAAGTTTTATGATGTAACAATAAAAGGTCTCTCTGCCAACATCCATTAAAATTAGTTGTTTGTACAGATTTCCTCACATTAGTAGGTTGATATTTTGTTTCATGATGTATAGAAGCAGGGAACACTCTCAGTCACTTAAAAAGTTCAGTGGTATCAAACTTGGTATCATTTGAAAGCTCATGATGTGCAGATTTCGATTTGGGCCTGGTTTTATACTGTTTCTCGATCGTAAAAATTCTATAGAGGCTCAAAGTTGGCTCAATTTTCCTCATTTCTATGGGATGTTCCACTGTTTCGGTACCCTGTTGAGACGGTTGAGACAACCTATGTAGGTAACTGTATGTATGTCGTACTCAAATCGCAATTGGGTTGCAATTTGTTTGGGCAAAGAGCAAGCCGCTTATTTATGACCAGAAAAAATTCAGATCAAGCATAATCGTAATGGTGGCTTACAAAATAATTGTACCTATTGAGATTTACATTAGCTCATTTGAAAGCTAATAAGCTGATGAAAATGGTGGTTTCATCAGATTTGGTTAACTTTCATTAGTTTTTTACCCACAGTGTTTTAGATGAAGTGTGTTGGAACACTTGTATTTGATCGCTTTGAAAGGTCATAAAAAGAGGACCAGTTGAGAAAAACTTAATCTCTGGATATCAATATGATTGTTAGCTTTTTGGCTTTAGAATGATCTAAATCAAATCTCAATATTATTACTTTATAAGTCACCACTACGCTTGATCTGAATTTTTTCTGATCATAAATAAGTGGCTTGCTATTTGCCTGCGACATGTATGTACTTACCTACTCAATTTTATTTAATCTGTGTTATGATTAAAGTTATATTTATTGTTTGTCTCAATAATTTATCCCATAAATTTTATTTTTTTGAGCTGCAACGGTTTAAAAATTGTAAGTATGAAGAAAACAATTTTATGAAACACCCTGTGGAAAATCGAGACCCAACTTAAAGCCCCTATAGAAGGTTCCTCATTCAAAAATCACACTCAAAACCGGTGGAACCAGTGGCGTGGCGTGACCAAATGACCAGTGACACCTGAGATAGAATCACTCTGAGGATCATCGGGGGGGGGGGGGGGGGGGGGAGGTTTTGTAGTGTCGAATTTCCTTTGGAAAGCTTACAAAATAAAATAACAAGCGCACGCTTGGACAACGAGAGAAATGCGAGTCAAGTGCAAAGACCTGAGCCAAGACACGGGAAAAAGCTGACAGCTAAGCTTTGATCCGGTCAGCTCAGAGTCTGCCTCGTGAATGGCCAACAAACTTCAAAACATAGAATGACACATGGTTACCCAATCTTTCTGAAACAATTTATTTTTTCTCCCTGCAATTACTGCAATTCTTATTTTACTTCTTAGTGCGCACCACAGATCTGCCTTTTTCCGTAAAAATCACCATGGTTTTAAAGTTCGGTTGTGCGTCAGTTTTTATTTGAGAACAATTTGCTTTTCCCTTGTCCATCGAGTCAGAGTCAAGGATGGCATCCAGAAAAACTGCCATCCATTGGATTCGGAAAGGCATGAAACTTCATGACAATCCAGCTTTGATCAAAGCAATTGAAAGTCAAAAGGTAACCCCACCATTTTCTTGATTTTTCTTGGCGACTTTAATTCTAGACTTGTGGAATTGTGGATGATAGTTGAGCATGTAAGTACCATGCCCATGTGGTGTTTGCCCGTTAAATTCACGCAGAGGGCCGCTCAAAATTGGCATTAATGGCAAACCAAGGTTGTACTTCATGTTTGGAAGAAGTGGTTAGTTCCTTGATCAACGGGAATATCATTTAATTTTTTGGTGAACTGCTTGTCAGGACTGTCTACGCCGTCTACGGTTTCAGACGCCATTGATCGAGCATTGGAAGACTGGGCTGTTATTATGTAAGCCATCGTTTGACTCCTTGTTCGGAGTAGCCTTTAGCTTCCGGAAAATTCAAGGTATTGAACATGTAGCAATGGCCAAGTCTTCTAAAGCTAGACCTACAGCATCACTCTTGGATAGTCTTAATAATTGGAATGAAGAAATGAGAGAGTGTCTTGTTGGATTAAGTAAATTTGAAGTAGGTATCATGAGCAGTGTTGCCAGGTTTGGACGGGGTAGAATAGCTATGGCGTCATTTCCGTAAAGTTGTGGGGAGAAAAAAAAACTTGTGGAGAAAATTTTTTTTCTGTGGAGAATTTATTTTTTTTTTTGTGGAGAAAACTATTTTTTCAGTGGAGAAAACTTTTTCTTCTGTGGAGAAAATTTATTTTTTCAGCTTTGTTAAGTTGGTACTGATTTGACGATACATCGAATCGAAAAGGCTTTCGATTGTTCAGCTGCGTTGCCAGACTATAGATGCGTTTTTTTTCCCATCTACTGTAGAGTACCTATATAGGGAGAGTATGGCCATCTGCGATCATGAGAGCTCTTAGGGCCCAATTTCAAGATGGCGGAGGTCGTGTTGTTTGAGGTTATGTTACATTATTGATGAAAACGGTGTTGGTGAACGGTGAGTTTGATGACCGTTTCCCGCTAAAAAATGTTCAACGGTTACAACGGTTACACGATTGACCCGGTCGGCCATCTTGAAATTGGGCCCTAAGAGCTCCTTGAACGCCTAAAATATCGCAGCCAATCAGCGTAGGATTCACAGACGGCTATACTCTCCTTATATAGGTACTCTAATCTACTGCACTGATCCAGCGAGAATTTAGCTGGGACTGCACTGATCCATCGGTCCAGCGAACCGTTTCTGTCAATTCGCTGGATTTTGCTTGAAGAGGTTAGGTTCGCCCGATTCGCCCATTTGTAAACACAGATGTAAACAAAGAGTAAACAAGAGTCGCAATTGAATGGAAGGCCTGCGTGGTCAACGTAGATAAGGGATTCGAACGCGGGCTGGCCTAGGCTGGCCTCTGATTGGCTGCAACGGGTGGAGCAAAAATGACTCGGGGTATAGGGAAAATAACACGGGATTTTCGTTCCGGGGCGTTTATCTCGAAACCTAAGCAAAATCGTATCTAAACAATTTATACGAGTCGATTCAGCAGATTTTTCCGAACAATTTGATAGGTCATAAGTGCCACTTTATTGCGAATTCGAAAAGACTGTTTCAGTTTAAAAGTACGCACAATAGTGAGTTACTCAAACACTGCTCGAACACACGCCAAGCATGTAATCACACTATTGTGCGTACTTTTAAACTGAAACAGTCTTTTCGAATTTGCAATAAAGTGGCACTTATGACCTATCAAATTGTTCGGAAAAATCTGCTGAATCGACTCGTATAAATTGTTTAGATACGATTTTGCTTAGGTTTCGAGATAAACGCCCCGGAACGAAAATCCCGTGTTATTTTCCCTATACCCCGAGTCATTTTTGCTCCACCCGTTGCAGCCAATCAGAGGCCAGCCTAGGCCAGCCCGCGTTCGAATCCCTTATCTACGTTGACCACGCAGGCCTTCCATTCAATTGCGACTCTTGTTTACTCTTTGGATGTAAACAAAAAAGGCCTATCAAGCGGACGCCCAGCGGCCTCAAGAGACCGCTGGGACCACTGGCATCTGCTGGCAGCGGATGGAATCCATTCGCTGCCAGCGGAATTGAGAGAAACGGTTTGCTGGACGCCAGCCGCTGCAGCGGGTGGGCAGCGGATGGGAGCGTTCTAGAATTCTCCAAGTAGCTTCCCCGCTAAACCGCTAAATTACCAAGTCGTTCTTTTATTCTCCGATTTCGTTTCTGATAACCCGGGGAAGCTCATCGGAGCGTTCTTGAACTCCGATGAAGTCCATCAGAATTCTTCCCCGGAGTACACCGGCTTTACCGGAGTTCTAACTCCGGTAAAGCCGATGAAAACAAACATGGAGGAAGTAATCAACCTATTTTCAATGTATTCTTATGGGTGTTTTGGAGGTTATTGAAATGTAAACAGACATTTTTAGCAATAACACGCTGCGCCTGTGATCGTTCTTAAATTCATCGGAGAACCGATGAGCTTTATCAAAACATTATCGGCTTTACCGTAAACACTCCCCGGAAATTCTGATGCACTTTCCCGGTTTACCGGATCGGTGAATTCTAGAACGCTCCCATAGGGAAAAAAAACGGGTCTTGTGCTTGGTCTGGCCACGGTTGTTTACATTTTTCAAATTAAAGGAAGTTAGGTTACGTTACACTTCATCAGCAATTCACCAGTAGTACTTTGCCAGTTATCACGTGGAAAAGAAAAATGTTCAGTTTTATCTTGTAGAAGTTTTTTCTAATTACTTACTTTTTACAGTGTTTCGAAAATTGGATCATTTAAGACCCGGCGGATGTCATGTCACATGTAATGATGTGACTTGTGACTGACTATTATCAAAGCAGTTGTCAAACGTGATCGTGATCATATACTTGACGCTCATGAAGAGTGGAAGAGTCAGTGTCAGTAGTCAGTACTGCCTTCCAAGGTATATGGAAGAACACTGCCTTCTCTCAATTTCAACACCAATTTAAATGATTGGGATCCTTATCTGCTACAGATGCTTTCTTTAGGAAGTAAGTACTCAGCTCCTCAGTTACTTTGTAAGGTTTGAGTTATGAGAAGCATAATTTTTATCAGGTTCGACATTGGTTCCACGGTGAGCGCTTGCTATGATGAGTGCATTGTGTTTACTCTCTGGAATGAGCGCCGCTGTGGTGGCGCCGTAAAAATTTGGAGGATCTCACTGAAGTGCGTTCTTCGACAACACTTCAGTAAGTTTGGTGTGGAGTTTGTTACTCTCTTGATTAGCAGCGATATCCACAATGATAAAAATTCAGTGATTTGCTTACTTATCAAGCATTAAAAAAGTTCACCAGTTGTGAATTCTTATTCACTTTAATTTATAGGTTGTCCCAAGAATGATTGGACTTGACAACTGTAGCTTTAAATGAAAACATCAGCTACCATCCTCAGATAGAGCAACCTGATTGGTTAGGAGCCGTAAGAAGCTGATGTTTTCATGAAAACCAAAGAAGTGTCAAATCCAATCTTTTCTGGGACAAGCTATAATGATGAAATAGACCTCTCACAGAAGGAGTAACGGTTATTATATAGAATCACTGCTTTTCTGAATATTGCACCTTTTGTTCTCAAGACACACTTATCCCACTAATTTTGGGTAGCTGAGTTCCAAAATCGGTGCGGAAATGCAAAATTTCCGCAATTAAAGCGGTAAAACACGAAGCAAAAAGAATATGATGATCGAAAAAATAATTTCGCCTCATCCTACTGTTAAAATTTGTCTGATCTAACGTAGCCTAACCTTATCTAACCTAACCTCACAGGAGTGTTGGTTAAGTAGGGGATAGAGCCAAACGGACAAGTAACCCATGTTTTTCGCTAAAAATTGAGGTTCGTCGGGGTTAGCGAAAAATTGTGAGACGGCTGCCGCCTCACAATGGTTTGCTAACCCCGCCGAACGAACCTCAATTTTTAGCGAAAAACTTGGGTTACTTGCCTAGACATTAATAAAGGTGTACATTCAATAGTGTAAAATTTATATCATCACAATATTTTTGCAAATTCAGCAAATACACCTTTATTAATATCTAGGCAGGTAACCCAAGTTTTTCGCTAAAAATTGAGGTTCGGTGGGGTTAGCGAAACATTTTTTGCTAACCCCGCCGAACCTCAATTTTTAGTGAAAAACTTGGATTACTAGTCCGTTTGGCTTTATCCCCTACTTAATCAACACTCCTGTGTATTAAGGTTAGATAAGGTTAGGCTATGATAGATCAGACAATTTTTAAACTGTAGGATGTGGCAAAATTATTTGGCACCTGTGTGGCCGCTTATCGATGTAAACAACGAAGTACGTATGAAAAACCATATATTTCAATTTGTGTTTTACCGCTTTATTTGTGGAAATTTCACACTTCCGCACCAATTTTCGAATTCAGCGACCCAAAATTAGTAGGATAAGTGTGTTTTGAAAGAATAAAGTTCAATATTCAGAAAAGCCGTGATTCTATATAATTACCCATAAATTTTATTTTGCGCCTGTATCAGAACTCCTGCTTATTCAGGAAGATTTCTCTGGCCTTCAACAACAACCATGCATTGATAAAACCATGGTCTATTGTTGGTCTGCACAACATTGCTGAGCGATTGGAATGTTTCCTCCCACTAAAATATCTTTTGTTCTAAATTTCCCAACTTTTTCCCTTTTTTTCTGAATAATTAGTTGTTTTGAACATTCCTGAAACCCGTTTTCAGTGAGACTGATAAAGGTCAGTCAACAATCATAGCTATTTCACAGTTATCGTCTTATTGAAACAAAGCCAGGTTCAGAAATCATGCCGCCTTTAGCCCCCTTTTGCCCTGAGGGTTGAAACATTTTTATTTAACGGACCCATCTAGAGCTGGGGAAAGGAAAGATTGGACAAATGTAAAAATGTGCCAAGTCGCATTGGTAACTGTTTATGATCATCAAATTCACTAAGTTCCAAAGACACTTACCTTTCCAAAAATATTCCACACAATTTTGTGGCATACGGATAAGTTGCGCCAAGCGTGTTTTGTGTTCAACGAGGCTTGTACAACTTTGTTGAATATTGATGGTTACTGGTGTGGGACTCGGCACGTTTACACATTTGTCCATTCTTTTCTTTCCCTAGTTTTATTATCAATGAGCAATATGGAACCCCCAGTACCTTCTCATTATTTAGGTACTGTAATTGTCAAAAGCTCTTCCCAGTTTCTCTAATTCATTGCTTGTTTTGCTTTTCCTTTTCAGGAAACCTTTTGCCAGGATTTTCCCATATTCACGCAGATCTCACAGATGCGCTTTGTATCATCAAAGCTAGCATCTTCTTGGAGGGAATGATGAAGGCCCAGAAAGCTGATTTGCCAAAAAATGAAGAAGTGATTTGCCTTATTTGCAAGTTAAATACTGTCACGGCCATCAATTTTTACCATCATTTAATCAGAGATCATAGCAAGCTGGAACTTGCTTCTTGTATCACAGATCTCGTAAATCTATTGTTCCCTCCATTTTCACGGAATGATAACTCTGTCAGTAACGTTGTACTCCGCGGAAACTGCTCAAGCCTTAAAAGTTATAACAATGAATCAGAACTCACAAAGCCTGATGGAAGTCTAATATCATCAAGCATCATCGCAAATGAAGGTGGTCTACACAGTTCAATCAAATCCAGTTTGACGGAGAATAAACTCACAGGAAATGGATTAGATTTATGGGGGAAGAAGCCTAAAAGATTGTCTAGCTCCTCATCCATAGACGATACAATAGATTATGTTGTCCAATCCTACAGTATGGAAAAGAATGATGAAGGTAATGCCTTTCCTACATCTTTATTAATATCAACATCTAATAGTTTCGAGAATGCAAACTGGTCAAGTTTCAACCATAATCAGCCGTTTTCAGAGAGACGTGTAAACATCATTGAAACATCAAAAAATTCCACCTTAGCAGCTGAAAAAGGTGAAGTTTTTAAGTTGATCGAGTCAACCTTTTTGGACCAAATGTGTGGATCAGAAATTAAAGCAACTCTTGAAGGTAATTCAGTATTGCAGCAGGTTCTTCCAGATTTGTTGTGTCCTCAAGATACATTGACACCTTAACACCTGTCATTTTATTGACCCATCTTCTAGAAATATCCTCATCGAAGCTGTTGTAAACTTTTGACACTGGCTTATTAATAGTCGATTCGGAGGTAAAATCCTGCAAGATTGACCATTAGCGCTCGCTTTGAATAATCACGAAATCCACTCCCAAACTCATGAAATGCTTTCAAACGCAAGATTTTAATGACTCTGATCCCTATTTCATTTAGCTCTGTCCTCAGGAGGTGTTCTAGCTACCCCACACAAGAAGCTGAAGAAGCATTCAATTGCCTTAAGATTAAGGCAGCTATCACCACCATTACGATCTCGAGTTTGAAAGCATTTTATGAGTGGGAGTGGATTTTGTCATTTTTTAGTGCGCTCATCATCATTTTTGCTGAGTTTCTCATCTGAAACATCTATTAATAAGCCAGTAGCAAAAGTTTGCAATTAGTTTGCTCCATTGTACCACCATCATCAGTCTTAAAAGTATCTCTTGCACAAAGAATCTATCTGAATACTGTTTTAGTTTGTTTCTTGGAGAATGGTAGTCATTGGTTTTAAATTTGCCATTGAGTTTTATGTGATTCAGTAGTTTTATCCTATTTCAATTATTGAGGTTAGGATTTCGGAAATCACAAATATTTGCAATACTGTATTAGGGAGACTGTATCTGAAGATGATTCCGGGTTTGATTAGTACGAATTGTGGACGCCACTTTTCGCTGCTCTGAAAGTCAACAGCTTTTGGCTAAAATTGACGAATTTACGCTAAAAGTACTAACTTGAGGAACGTCAGTACCTGCTAGCGTACTTCAGAAAGATACCCTGAAAGTTTCAAGCTATAACACTCAAAAGTAAGGTTGGAAATTATGAAATAAAAATACCCATAAGCCTCATTGAGTGTGTTTAAAGGTCCTTATTTTGTAATGGGTGGGACATTCAGACGACTTTGAAGTCATTTTTTTAAACTTTTTAATCATTTAAATGAAAAAACTATCCCACCAACAGGAAGGTGTTAACTTCTAGATAGTGATAGGATTTTCAAAATTTAAAAAAAAGTCTATCCAAAGCTGAGAAAAGAGCAAAATAAGAGTGTAACGGGTGGGACAGAAAATGGACAAGGTTTTTGAATCACCTTAGAAAAAGTTAAAACTCTGTGAGTTTATAAGAGATAAAAATTTGGAAAAAATATAAGTTAAAGGTGAGGGTATAAGCTTTGATCCTACATAAAGTTTTTTTCATTTACTAAATTATTTTTCTCTAAAAAAATTAAAAAGTATCGCAACGGGTGAGACAGCTAGGTTTTGTAACGGGTGGGGCGCGTGTGATTTTGTCATTGAAAATACACATCAAACCTGCTGTAACATCAACACGTTTGACCTTATTAGATTTAAATAATATTTTGGTCTCTGGTTGCATTTTAATGTAAAACAAGACTGCTAGGCACTAATTTTTAAATTTCAATTTTTGCATATCATGTCCACTTTACTGTAGAATGACACTTAAGGCAGATAGACAACACTCGCACTCATTTGCACTCACTAAGGTTTGCGAAATGAATTTCACAAATTACGGCTGTAATGCTCAACCACTTTTGCTTGTTTTGGGCTTAAATTAATTAATTAAATTAATTTAAAAATCACACAGGTACTGACGTTCTTGGATTTTACGTACCAAAAAACCAACCGTTCTACCGTTTTAAAATACCAGAAACACAACTTTTCCCAAAAGCGACCTGTGGTGCTTTCCATCGGATTAATATCTAGAACAGTTTTGCCTGGAATCACCTGAAGTTAAATTTAATATCTCTGCTTATAAATACTTTCTTATGCTGATCTTCAACGCTAAGAACCCTTAAATTTACACGTTCGAAGGCCTTGAAGGTGGTACCTATATGTTTTAGTTTAAGTAATCTGTTGTCTTCCCTTAATGTTTTCTGGATCACCCTCTTAATTTCACTTCATTTGATTTTTTTGTCTCCAACTAGAAAGTTCGGAAGCAAAAAATAGAGAAGAAACAACATTCTTCAGTTATCTGCGTTTAGTGAGGCTTGGAACAAGTCATACGAGAACCTCTTCCCATGTATCCTCACCTGAACTTGATAGTGTTTCCGATCGTAAATACAAAAGGAAACTCATGTATGAGCATAGATTCAACTTTAGAGTACCAATCAAATTCTTCGCAGAGAACCCTGTTCTTGAGGACATTTCCATTCCTGAACCCATGTCTCTGCTGTCGCAGGCAACCTCATCTCAAACCGTATTATCTCCAAAGAAGGTATATTTATTTATTCATTAACTTATCCATTTATTTATTCTTTTCCCATCCTTGTTTAATAATACATTGGTTGTCTTACCTCCCTCTTTTTTTGTATCCAGCTGACAAGGGGAAGGCAAAGGTGGGCCCGCTCCAAATGGAACGGGACTTGCGCGAAAACATAGTCCTTGGGGTCCTAATGAACGGACTCAAAGCACTTTTTGTGAATGGGCCCCAGAATTTGCAAAATTTTGATTTTAAAATGAGCCCCAGGGACGGCGGATCGTTATGTAGCCGAGAATCAGACCCGCACTCTCAAGCGAAGTCGTGGCGCAACGACAGCGTAGTGGACTCCAGTTTGCATGGTCCCGAGTTCGATTCCTGCTGGCGGCGCAAAATTTTTCACGACGTTGTGCTCATCTTTCTTTGCCATGTTTTTATGTTTCTTTCTTGTTGCTTGTTTGCTGTTTGGCTTGTCTTGTTTTGTTTTGTTTTTGTTTTTTTAATACTGTTTGAATCGAATTATTCCACTTATTTTCGTGCTGTATACGCAGTTACTTCACTGTGCTTGTATGTAAAAGTTAAGAAAATAGTAGAAAATCAAAAAGACGAATGGCAATTGATCAACGAAACTTTCTTTTTCCGTCTTTTTTGTCAAGTGCTGTTGTTTTTCTTTTCCAATATTTTCTTAACTTTTATATACAAGCACAGTGTAGTAATACCTGATGCATGCAGGATAAAAGAGGTGGAATAATTCGATTCAAACGGTCTTAAAAAAAAAAAAAAAAAAAAAAAAAAAAAACATAACTAAAATACAAACAAGCAACAAGAAAGAAATATAAAAACATGGCAAAGAAATATGAGCACAACTGTCGTGAAAAAATTAGCGCCGCCAGCAGGAATCGAGCTCGGGACCATGCAAATCGGAGTCCACTACGCTGTCGTTGCGCCACGACTTCGCTTGAGAGCGCGAGTCTGATTCTCGGCTACATAACGATCCGCCGTCCCTGGGGCTCATTTTAAAATCAAAATTTTGCAAATTCTGGGGCCCATTCACAAAAAGTGCTTTGAGTCCGTTCATTAGGACCCCAAGGACTATGTTTTCGCGCAAGTCCCGTTCCATTTGGAGCGGGCCCACCTTTGCCTTCCCCTTGTGAGTTGTTTGCTGGGAAATATCAGCGTAAGGAACCACCGTGTTTGGGCGGCTGGATTTTACTACTATTACTGATCTATATAGTTAATCATAATCATTTATTTATGTACAAACTTCATGGGCATTGCTCAATTGGAAATAAACAAGATGGGCTCCTAGGATTTAAGGTAATGAAGTAATCCAACATGTAAACATACCTTGTGTTTACTCAAAAAAACTGAAAATAACCTTATTCTATGAAACATGGATGTGCATGATCTGGCGGCAATTTTTCTTCATTTATAATTCTTGATTGTACAACCGATTGTACCGATTTTAGCCAAAAACCAGGGGCGTGCCGTGGTGTCCAGAGAGGGGCGGCAAGAATGCAATCTTGCTGCCCTCTGCGAACAAAATTATAAAGATGAATTTTTTTTTTTTTGCTTGTTACACACTAATTTTGCCGCCCTCTGAAATTCATTTTGAAATTTGATGACCTTTTTTTTTGTTTTTTTGGTTGTTCACTCTGATTTTGTTGCCTCCCTGAGAAAACCGCGCGGGGAAAGGGTACCCACATGCCCCCCCCCCTCGGCACGCCCCTGCCAAAAACTGTTGACTTTTTGAGCAGCTGTTGACTTTTTTGTGGTGTCCACTTTTTGAACTTATCGACCCTGGAATCATCTTAATGTACTAAATACCAAATGTGGTTATGAGATCTGCAAATTTGAGTTCACAGTTGATGAAACTGCACAAGTGGGTAAGGGGGAAAAGGTGCAGGATTAAAACTTTTAACATGATTTTCTCAAAACTGATTTTCATCACATCCGCCCTTTTGACAGATCTGTTCTCAATTATATATTATTTTTTTAATTTGATTGCTACCAATTTGGCAAGCTTACCTCCTCTTCTTTGCCGTGCACAAATATTTTTACCCACGCTGGTTTTATTATTTGAAACATAGATTCTGTGATATTTTTCAGGATTCTACAATGAGCTGTCATCTGATTTCGTTCAAACTCGAAGAAAGAGACGCAAATTCAAGGATCCCTATTGACTCCCAAGAAACTACCATTGAGGACAAGGACTCCGATCCTTCTGATGCATATGATGTAAGAAACTCAGATTCAAAGAAAGTTAGTAAGTCTTCTTTTACCCATCTCGCTTCGAAAAGTATCGTGAAAATGAAAAAAAAAATCCCTGCGCTCATACCAATCCGAAGCTCCTCAACTTTTCTCTGTCATCCTAGGGAATGTAAATTTTTTCACATGAGCCTTCCCAAAATTTCTGGAAATATTGCAACGTGTCATATGAAAAGCGTTTCAAGTGAACCAAAGTTAGACATTTTTACAGAGAAAAGTTTGATTAACGTCCCCGATTTTTGTTTTGACAACAAGGAGGCTACGTCTAAGCACTCTTTTACATTTGAAAAAATGTTAACCCCTTCTCAGGAGTTACCGTATGCATTTGATGGTGGTTTTAGTTGGAATAATTGCAACAATATTAGATCTGAAATGTCTGAGAAAAGCAACTCAAATGACATTAGTGAAAATGGTAGCCACCATCAAAAAATTATTTTTGTTAAACAAAAGACTGAGTGTTGTAAAAATAAGAGAGATTCCTTGCCTCTACCGGCCGGAACCAACTGTGTGCTAATAACTGTGATACAATAGAAAATAAAATTGATATTAATGTGCCAGAGACTGAAAGCCTAGTTGTAAGTAAAACCATATTAAAGAGTCATTCGAAAGCTAGTAACAGAAATAAGTTTTTCAAATGGAAAACCACAAGTGGAACAGTAGAAATGAATCTGCGCAAGGGAGATGAATCACAAATTACCTCTGATGAGATCAATTTCTACCTGAGTGATCTTAATCGACTTAAAACTTCAACTCAAAGTATCCATGCTGCAGACAACGACGATTCTATTGAGTCAAACATTAGGACCTGTTCCCCATCTGATCTTAACCTTGCTTTTAAATCTAATATTCAAAAATCCAATTCAAACTCAGCACCAAATGTTGATCTCACAAATTCTGTCTCGGAAAATAATAATCTAAATCTGCAAAGCTTTGATAGCCTGGTCCCTGTCTCAATTGTTTCTGATGAAAACGCAGACCTTGGGATAACCCTACTCAACCCGGCATTAGGACCTGACCTCATTCTTCCGAAGCGTTTTCTATCAAACGAGCAGTCTGTTGAGAAAAATACGGTTTCTAGAACCGACAAAACATCTAGTATTCGGGGAACCAACGGAAATGTAGCAGGTAACCAAAATGAGCCCTCTAAAATGAATCATACAAGGTACTGTACTCGTGGCAATGTCATCTATCCCGAGTGTATCGCATCAGTGGAGCAGTGTATTAAAAAAGATGTTATTTCTGGAATTGAAGATACATCTAGTACTTCGAACACAGAAGAAAATTTAGCTGATAGCTTAAATGAGCTCTTTGAAGTAAATTTTTTCAGACGCTGTTCCAATGGTATCTGTGAGAATACTTTTAAAAAGAGAGAAAAGTCAGCGATTTCTAATAGCTGTGTAATCGTTGATCCAAAATCTCATATTAATAGTCTCGTTTCTACCCCTGACAAATTAAGAAGTGCCCCACTGAGGAGTGCAAGAGCAGATTCAAATAATAATTCGAAATATGAACCGAGCCGAAAAATTAACAATCATAAAAAAGCTGTAAATACCGATTTCTGCATCTCGTCTCGGGACTCGAGAATCGGTGCAGAGAGCTGTGAAAAGTTGGACTCTTCGCTTGGAATCAATTCAAACGATAATGGAGAGGGTGAGAAAAACATAATCAGTTCAACAGATCCTTGTAATCGTAGATTCCATTGCAGTCTCTGCGATAGAAGTTACTCTAAGAAGAACCACCTGCTTCGACACTTACGGATGCACGCGAACGACCGTCGGTACCAATGTAACATCTGTTCGAAGAGATTCACAACGAATGCCATTTTGAAACAGCACTCGCGCTTGCATAGCGGAGAACGTCCGTTTGTGTGCCGCGTTTGCGGGAAATCGTTTTCTCAAAAATCAAGTCTGTCAACTCACTCGATGCTTCACACAGGTAAGCGTTTCAAGTGTTTCTTTTGTCAAGATGCTTTCGTCTCGAACCACAAACTGATGCGTCACATTACAAAGCATGATATGGGGGACAGTCGGATGTTTTGTCACATCTGCAAGTCACAGTTTATAACTGCAGGCACTTTTAATCAGCATCTAGTGAATGCTCACAACTATCCACCAAAGAAAAAAGGTATTGCAATTTGGAAGAATGTCGATAGTCCGACTTGTTTCAAAGATTCGTCAATCAATGATGTGGGATAAAATCCAAAACCATCACATCAACTAGGATAACATGAACTAAGACTGCCATTAACCTTTATAGCACCGAGGGGGGGGGGGCAAATTTGACTCCAGGTGTATTTTTTTCATGATAAGAAGTTAACAAAAAGTGGAAATAATTTATGGCTTGAGCCTTCCTAAGGGTTCAAGAAACACGCACACAAATTTTTAGAACAAAAAAAAATTCAGATCAACGTTATAGCCGTTTTAGTCGCTGATACTTAGTCGCTAGAACAAAAAATGAGTTTCTGCTCATTTGTGCATTTTTGAGCATATAGAGGTGTTTACATTTTTTATCACAATTTTTACAAAAATGATACAAATTTACTAAAGCATACTAGTATTGAGTGTAGTTCAGAGATATATATTCAAGACATTTTTGTAATAAAAATCATGAAAAGTTAAAAAAAAAGCCATAAATTGGCCAAAAATAAGCTGGATTTAAACTTGACAAACACCCCCCCCCCCCCCCCAATTGATGTTTTTTGTCCCTAAAACACCACTGTGCTACCAAGGTTAATAGAAGCTTTTCAACGGGGTACGGTAATGGCATTTGCCGTGGTGGATTCTCATTGTAATTTTGTCACTTTTCCCCACAATGTTAAACCCAATCAGTGACAAAGATTTGCTGACAAATAGGAAAGTAATGTAACTCTAGTTTGATTAGATTTATATTTGAATAAGTATTTTTACAGGCACTGCTAAACTTAAAAACTGTGATATTTTTCCTTGTAAAAAAATCATTTTCCTTGATATGGTTGAGGAATTGAAAATTCTTCGTAAGGATCTATGATTCAGCCTAAATCAAAAGCTTTGCTCAAATTCCCAGGGTAAAAAAAGTATCCTTTAATCTATTATTTTGTTACTGGTGGACATAGTATGTAAGTACTTTTTTTCTATACTGTGGAAATTCGGTCAAAAATTGCAAACGTGTTGAAGGACCAGG
>VMOF01000379.1:56359203-56387649 GCA_011764245.1 Trialeurodes vaporariorum
TCACTTGGAATAAATAAACCACCAAATAACTACCTGCTGATGTCTTTTTCAAAATTTTATTTAACCCAAAGACTTCGAATATTGTCAAAACTGAACATTAGGCCAATATCAGGATAGAAATTGGGGAGCCCTGGGCCTGAGCGGCTCCCAAACTCTATATAACTTCTAGCTAGGCTTCTACCTGATCTTCCGTTCGTGCTAAATAATTTGAGAAACCTCTGAAATTACCTATAACTAAAAAGGAGCTTTTTTAGAATATGAATTTAAAATACTAGAACGCAACACATTTCTCTTCAAATGTACGTGTCTAGGTATACCATTTTTATATTAGTGGTGCCCATATCGATTGAAGTTCAGCACCCCTGGTTTTATTATTGTGATTTTCAGACCGGGAACAGAGGCTCAACGTTCTGTCACGGTTCGAAACTCACATAAGTGTTTCTTTTACTTAAATCGTCGTTTTCTAAGGCCGGAAAATTGGGGGGTTGCAAAACGACTTTGAAAAGGTCGGTTCCAATGTAAAATGGTCTGACAAATCGATTTCGATGGTCGCTGCGAATTGATCCAAGAACTCCTACTGGGCCATTCTACAGTAAAGTGGACATGATATGCAAAAATTGAAATTTAAAAATTATTGCCTGGCAGTCTTATTTTGCATTAAAATGCAACCAGAAAACCAAAATATTATCTAAATCTAATAAGGTCAAATGTTGATGTTACAGCAGGTTTGATGTGTATTTTCAATGACAAAATCACACGCGTCCCACCCCTTACAAAACCTAGCTGTCCCACCCGTTACGATACTTTTTAATTTTTTTAGAGAAAAATAATTTAGCAAGTAAATGAAAAAACCTTTATGTAGGATCAAAGCTGATACCCTCACCTTTAACATATATTTTTTCCAAATTTTATCTTTTCAAAACTCACAGAGTTTCAACCTTTTCTGAAGTGATTCAAAAACCTTGTCCATTTTCTGTCCACCCGTTACACCCTTATTTTGCTCTTTTCTCAGCTTTGGATAGACTTTTTTTAAATTTTGAAAATTCTATCACTATCTAGAAGTTAAGACCTTTCTGTTGGTGGGATATTTTTTCATTTAAATGATTAAAAAGTTGAAAAAAATTACTTCAAAGTCGTCTGAATGTCCCACCGGTTACAAAATAATGACCCTACTCGAGAAATTGGTTGTTTTCCCGAAACCTATTCCTCGGAACACACACTGTTCAAGGGAGGCCGTTTTAAGACAAAGTTCTTTCCCTCTCGCACTCGTTATCGCTTACGGGAACAACTTGGCAGACGGACCAAACCGCCATAAGACGCAATGAGTGCGAGAGAGACAGTTTACGAAGAAGGTCTCTCGGCAAATCGGCAAAAATTTCGAGTCAGGCATCGATTCCTACGAATTCGAACCTGAGAAAGCGATTGCGAATTTGCGAGTGGTTGCACTTATCGATCCGAAGCGTCGTTGTCTAGTAATCGGCACTGGAACCGGAAGAACCGGCTATGTTCAAATCCCTAGGAACTTAATTCGGAAGAACCTCCGATTCCTCAAGAAGGAGTTCTCGAATCGATTCGGCGACCATCGGAATCGATCTTACGGACCATTTTAAGTAGGAAACGTCACGTTAAAAGCCGTTCTGCGATACTTCGATTTCCCGACCGAAAAAATTGACGATGTAACCCCTTGCTTTTTTCGATTTTCATTAGGGGGGGGGGGGGTCGAGTTAGGCATCGATTCCTCCGAATTCGAGCCCGATGAATCTATTGCGAGTGGTCGCTAATCGATTTGAAGCTTCGTTTTCTAGAGATCGGCAGTGGAACTGGAAGAACCGGCTTTGTTGAAATCCCCAGGAACCTAATTCGGAAAAACCTCCGAATCTTCAAGAAGGAGTTCTCGGATCGATATGGCGATCGACGGAGTCGATTTTTCGGAACATTTTACGTTGGAAAAGTCACGTTTATAAAGCCGTTGCGATATTTCGATTTTCCGACCGAAAAAGGTCTCTCGCTCGCAACGTTATAAATACTGTCGCCTGCGGGAACAACTTTGGAATCGGACCAAACCACCATAAGACGCAATAAGTGCGAGAGAGAGACCGTTTTACGAAAAGTGTATCTTTCTCATCTTGCACTCACTGTCGCTTATTGGAACAACTTGGAAACAGACGAAACCCGGATTAACGCAATATGAGTGCTAGAGAGAGACTGGTTTACGAAAAAAAAATAGTCGCGCACTCGTGAGTAGTCGCTTGATGAAACAACTTGAGAACTTGCACTTATTGCGTCTCTTGGCGCTTTAATCCGTTTCTCAAGTTGTTCCCGTAAGCGACAACGCGAGTTCGAGAGAGAGAGAACCTTTTTCGTAAAATGGTCTCCCTCTCGCACTCATTGCGTCAAATGGGAGTTTTGTCTAGTTTTTCCCAAGTTGTTCTCGAAAGCGACTTCCAGTGCAAGATGAAGAGAGAGAGACCTTTTTCGTGAAACGGACGTCGTTTGTTTACGAAAACGAGCAGGTTTCGTTTTTTCCTCAAAACGCCTTCAAAATCCTTCGGATGCAACATCATACCCCGCGTGCAGGATTAGTTTCTTTCCCAGCTCGGCGTAAGAGCTATTATCATCTCAACTAACCGTTTCACACCTGATATACCTGTAGGTGTCCGAAATCGCACCGTTCTTTCTCCTCGATACTCCTACATCTGGAAGAAGCATCACCATATCCCGCGTTTCGGAATAGTTGCCAATCTAGCTATAATTTAGCTTCATTGGCGTAGCGTGCAATTTGCCAACGAGTAGTTCGTCCATTTGAAACCCATGAAAATGATCGAACTTTTGCGTGCTCGATGAACACCTTTGCTCTTTGCATTCTACTTTTTATACATGGGTTTAAACGCACAAAATGCAGGGTTGCCGAATAGCACGCCATACGCTTCTGTTATGAAGGCTGATATGTATTCGAAGTGCCGCACCCCGATTTTTTTTTTTTTTTTTTTTTTTTTTTTTTTTTTTTTTTTTTTTTTTTTTTTTTTTTTTTTTTTTTTTTTTTTTTTTTTTTTTTTTGGGCTAAAAAGGTCAAAGATTCTCGATCAATTTTTTTTAGCATCACAAAATTCCCAGTGCGGTGTTTATTTGTTCACCAGCCCGGAAATTTACTCTCGGTTTGCGAGGGGGCTTCAGCCCAACACCCCCCCCCCTTGGGTGCACCATACTGCCCCCTTGTTACCTCTGTATCGAAACATCTTGAAAAATTGGAGTCGATCGTCCTCAAGGATTTCCATATCTTTTGCAACTGTGGCTCTTTCACTCATTGCAACTCATAACTCATCATATGGGCAAAAAGGTGATGTCTCCTAAACCCCCCTTGTGACCACTCTATCGATTCAGCTTGGCAAATGGAGTCGATCGTCCTCAAGGGTTTCCATATCTTTTGCAACTGCGGCTCTTTCGCTCAGTGCAACTCATGACTCATCATATGGGCGAAAATGTTATGTCTCCAAAACCCCCCTTGCTGTGATGCACCGCGGAGTTTGGGGGTGGGGGGGGTCTAAAAAAGTCAAAGCTTCTTGATCAATTTTTTTAGTATCACAAAATGCAGTTCAGAGTGCGGCGTTTATTTATAGACCAGCCGGGAAATTTACGCTCGGTGGGGGGGGCAGGGGGTGGGGGGAGGCTTTAGCCCGTTATCCCTCGGGTGCGCCAACCAAAAGTGGGGAGTTTAAATAATTAATGATGACAAAATTGAGGGGTAACATTCACCTCATTATTTTATACTTAGTTGTATAGAAAAAAAATGTAATTTAGTAGCAGAATCATAAATAAAATTAACAAAAAAAACCAGTCACAAAATAAAAAGTAAACATGTAACAAAAAATCACAAGAAAGTAAAAAATATAAAGGAACTTTTCGGCATATGGATACATTGTCAATGATATCTCGCTTATTGCTATTTTCAAGCTTCACCTCATGAAAACTCCCACTTTCTCGAGGGTATAAGACTTGTGGAAATGGGGAAATCAGAGGGACTCAAGACAGTTTATGGTAAGACGAAACATCAAGATGTACGCTTAAAATCAGCTGGAAACAAAGCTTACAGCTGGAAATAAATACATAGATACAAAAACGTTTCAGGAAGTCACCCCACAGCTGCTTAGAATATAAATAGACAAAAAAAAAAAAAAACATGATCACAATGAACGCGCGACTAAAATACGTGTGCTGCGTGCTTCAATTGACGTTAATTTCTATGCAATGCTTGGAATGCACCGTCTACCACAAGAAAGTGCCAACATGAAAAATTTATACAGTCACATCTACGGTCTCTTTGTTTCAACAAGTACCTTGGGTCCTTTGAGAGCGATCATCGGTTTATACTGAGTCATTCGCGAAAGATTTATACGTATTTACCATATCCTGTCATAATTGTATTTTTATTTTATTTTTTTTCCGTCAAGGTGTCGACTTTTTTTCAAGGTACATATCAGGAAATAGGTAGGTACCCTGATATTTCCTATAATGAGACAAATTTCGGCAGACTCTCGATCAGGATTCCTCGTGCGGTGTGATTCTGCATGGTATGTTTGCCTCATATTTTTGAACCTTAAATCAAGAATTGTAATTAATCCAGTGGATATTGGTTTTAAATGAAAGTGCAAGTGTTTTAGAGGGGCTAGCTGATGGACACAGAATTACAAAACAACCATTCAGTTGAGAAAATTTGGCTTGTTTCTGTCATGTGTCAGTTTATTTATCCTGCAAATTCTTCCAAAAGAAACAGTTTTATCCATTTCTGTGTCCAGATAGCCACTCTCAACTCTCAAGCAGCATTTTGAAGCGAATCTGTCACAACTTACTATTTCCAAGGTTAAAAAATAAGAGGCAAAGAAATGGAGCCCATAAATGTGTAAAATATCCATAAGAAGAGATTACCATCATGGCTGCCTCCTTGAAGTTTCAATGACACGTCCCGTAAGTAAACCCTCTCTATCGCTATAGAGATCGTTGACCTGCGGGTTGATCATTTACTTTATCGTTAAAGTGATCGTTAAGACTGTATATGAGTGATTCTATTGGTCGGAAATTATAAAACTTGGCCGTTGCTATGGTAACCATCGTTATAGTCTCCGTTTTTCAAAGGTTACTCATGAATAGCCTTTATAAAACGAGACTCTTAACGATGGTTACCATAGCAACAGCCAAGTTTTACAATTTTCGACCAATAGCATCACTCGTAGACAGTTTTAACGATTGCTTAACGATAAAGTAAATGAACGATAAAGTAAATGATCGGCCCACAGAAATGAATAATGTTTAATAAAATGAATCTAGTTTTCCTGGCTAATACAACTTGGAATCTTTCGTGAACCGAAAGCTAGGATTTCTTGAGTTTTTCATCCGTCTTAAAAATGGCTCCGAGTATCTTTTTAAGAACGTAATAAAGTGCATAAATGGTGACGCCGATGACGGCGTAGATATCTAAGAGGTGGTATTGGAACCAATTCAGGTCTAAACTGGCCACTTGGAGTTGGTCTGCTCCTTTGTGCCTGATGACGTATTCAGTCCAGTAGACGGCAGTGTCCAACGGTGTCATCGGCCGATCTCGGAAGGAAGTCGACACTCTCTTCGCATTTTGCTTGTAACTGGAAGAAGAAGAAGGAATAAGTCAATCATGCGCTCGCAGTGGTGTCATGGGACTTTTGAATTTGGGGAATAAGATATGAGATCCCCTGTGGGGGCTCTGGGGGACGTCCCTTCAGTTAAAGCGGGAGGTTCGGGGATCCACCTCAAAAATTTTGGAAAAATTTAGGTTTATTAAGGAAAGTTTTCACGCTAGTTATTCTGAATAAAATACTAGAAATTACCAAATTAGCAGAGGCGTAGAGTGCAATTCGGCAACATCGCAGTTCGTCCATTTAAACCCATGAAAAGATCGATCTATTGGGTGTTTGGTGAACACCTTCGCATTCGATCTTTTAAAAAGGTTTAAATGGACAAAATACCACGTTGCCGAATGGCACGCTACGCTACTGCAAATTAATTAGCTCTTTGTTTCCTCTTGGAATAATGTATGAAATACTATCATCGTAGTTTAAGTCAGTAGATATCTGTACTAATTAAATTCTCGATGATACTAGTTTGATTTTGATTAATTTAAATTGATTTAAAAAAAAAAAAAAACCACTCGAAAATTGGAACCAAATGGTTCCCAGTCACTACTTGTTACGGTACTGCACATGACCAGGTACGTTGCTTGGATCAGCTTACTTTGCGAAGTAACCGAAGTAATAAAATTTCGGTCACTTACCGATTTTCGAAACCTGGTCACTGAAAAAGTGACCTAGTCATCGATTAAAATTTGCTTATAGAGGTCGCCGCCCGTTCTGACAGCGATTTTCTCCGCTCCGGCCGAAACTCATCCAAATTCCAGTTGTGCCGTTAAAGTAACTGTTCAACTCTACTAAAGACAAAAATTGGCTCGGAAAAGGTATTTTATTGTTTTTCGTAGAAATGTTGCTCTTTTAACCCTTTAGGGACCAGGCCCGAGTATACTCGTTTTTCTCCTCTGGTCTTTTCAACATTGCTACAGTCTTCATTTCGGATAAACGCGATTATCGATGAAAACGATAACAAGACAAGGTTGCATTGGGCGCCTTCAATTCGTCGTATAGGCAATTCCAACTCCCCCGAGTACGAACAGTTAACTACCTTCCCTTTATTAATGGAAGACTGACGTCGACGTCCCTATGAATTAACCTGGTCCTTAGAGGGTTAATCTAAGATGCACTTTTAGCGACAGTAACAAAGTGTACAAATTCCGCCAAAAAAATGTGATATATATACCACGGCAATGATTATCCTCCTCCCCCGTTATTTTTTATCCTCCCTTCTACCACGTAGAACTATACTTCACTTTTACGATGAAAAATCACTGCTGCTTAACTTTTTATCCTTCACATATGGTCAATATCCCAAAGCCCCTGGCCGACCTGGTGACATACAATTCCCATCATAGTGAAATCCCCTTATTTTCGTATGGAACAGCTCATTTGTAATCATAGCCACCTCGGATCGTTGAGTATCGCCTGTATTTTGTCCAGGATTTGTCCAGAACTTGTTATTTCCTTGAGATCCAGCCGGAGACCCAATCCCAGGCTCCTGACTTTAGCGTTGATTTTGAACTGATCTATGAGGAGCGGGATGCCAAGCATCGGGACACCGTAATGGACTGCCTCTTGCGTACCTAAGAATCCGTTGTGCGTAATGAAGAGCACCGTGGAATTATGACCTAAACACAAAACAAAAAACCCATTGGAATTCAATTGAGTTAAACTTTTTTTTTTTTTTTTTTTTTATATTCTCCTGTATATTGGAGAATCTACAGCCACCTATAGACAAATTGAAACAAACAGGGTTTTTATGACATCCATGTCCTTCCGAAACGAGATGACAAGATTCAAGATCGTCAATTCTTGTCACCTCGGCCGGGATTCGAACCCGGGACCTCTGGGGTAGTGGCCAGTTGCGCTGACCACCAGACCACGGATGTCGACGTGTTATACCTAAGGGTAATAATGTACAACACAGAAGACCGAATATCTCATTTTCATCAGATGCATGCATTTGTATTACATTTGCAGTCCGTGGGTGGGGGAAGGGGGGTGTGAGGGGCTTGATGGGCTCAAACCTGGCATTTTTTTTTCGAAGAGTTAAAAAAAAAAAAGTTGTCACTCCTCAACTCCTCATTAAGCCTCTACACGTGTATACACTTATAGAGGATGTTACAAAACTCATGTGCCAAACTTCTGGAGCATTTACAGGGTGTTGAAAAACTGTTCCCGAATATTTCAGGGGCGGATTCTACAAGTCAAAATGAGATCTTTTTTCCCTATAAACATATGGGTCCGAAATTGCAGTCTTTGCGAGTTACAGTGTTGCAAAGTTTCCGAAAAACAAATTGAAAAATTGTCATAACTCCCTCGTGAATTTTTTTTAATGCTCGTAAATAGACACTCTGATGTAGTTTTAGGCGTTCTTGCCGATTTTGTCCGTGGAAATGCTGTATGCAAAAGTTTTAGGGGGGTTATGGGGGTTTTTCTTGATTTTTCTCACTTTTTTTGGCCAAATTATGTGAAAACATGCTTTCGGATTCATTGAACCCGAAAACGATTAACATTACTCAAAAGTTCGTAAAAAAATATGCATTTTTAGTCCATACAAGTTTTTCCAATTCGTAAACCATTTCCGAGAAAATCGTCCCTGAAGTTGCAGAGGTCGGTCAATAATCGCCTTTTCTTTGATTCTGTCAATTCTTGGCCGACCTCTGCAACTTCAGGGACGATTTTCTCGGAAATGGTTTACGAATTGGAAAAACTTGTATGGAGTAAAAATGCATATTTTTTTTACGAACTTTTGAGTAATGTTAATCGTTTTTGGGTTCAATGAATCCGAAAGCACGTTTTCACATAATTTGGCCAAAAAAAGTGAGAAAAATCAAGAAAAACCCCCATAACCCCCCTCAAATATTTGCATACAGCAATTCCACGGCCAAAATCGGCGAGAACGCCTAAAACCACACCAGAGTATCTATTTACGAGCATTAAGAAAAATTCACGAGGGAGTTATGACAATCTTTCAATTTGTTTTTCGGAAACTTTGCAACACTGTAACTCGAGAAGACTGCAATTTCGGACCCATGTTTATAGGGGAAAAAAAGTCTTATTTTGACCTGTAGAATCTGCCCCTGAAATATTCGGGAACAGTTTTTCAACACCCTGTATAAGGCCAAAATAACACTTTTTACCCCCCATGAACATGAGCCAAAAATGCCCCTCTTTTGAGCTACAGCCCCCAAAGTTATAAAAAATGTATGGTTTATTTAGAATAGCCGACCACATGAACCGAATGTCATGAAAATTGGTATCTCGAGATAATTTTACGTGTAGAATCCATTACTGACCTCGAGACGATCAGAAATTAAGTCCGACTTTTCTTTTCCGGCAATCCTGTACCTTTAACGGCACAAATTTTGTGTTACGGATTAAAAATTTATAAAATAATGACTAAAATCAGATAGAAAAACTCTTGAAAATATGTTTGGTGTGCTGCATTTGTTCGACACGACGCGTGCGCTTTTACTATGGCGAGTGGCTCCAAGAATCAGCGGTGTGGCGGACTGCATAGGTACTTACTGTACTGCCACTTATCATGGTAAAAGCGCTGACGCTTCCACGTTGCGCAGCATTTGCCTCGCTTAATCCCTGGGCCAAGGCCGAGTATACTCGTTTTTCTCCTTCTACAGGGTGTTGATTAAAATATGTACCATCTCGAATTTCTCGCGAACGGCTTCGAATTTCATAAAACGCCGAAACACGTCTAAAATATTTTCGAGGGGGACATCTTTTTTGGGGGTCGCCGATTTTGTGGGCCCCCCTGGGGGGCCCCCAGGGGGGGCCCCACGACCCTAAATCCCATACTTCAAATGGGGACCCCCAATTTTTATTTAATATTTGGAAAGGAAATAAAATTCTAAGACTTTTGGTGCAAACCGGAAGTCGATATCGTTTTTTGTTTTCGATATATCGAAGGTCAAAGTTCGATATGGACCCATCTTCAAAAATCCGTAACTCCCCTTTGAATAGTCCAAATTGAAAAAACTTTGGGTCTAAATTGCTCTACAGAGCAAGGTCTTTTCAAATAGAACCACGCATTTTCCAAAAAAATTATTTTAAGGGGGGTTTTGGGCCCCTAAATTTTTTTGAAAATTTGAAAATTTGAAGAGGCTGTAAAAAAGAAAGGACTTCAATTTTCAAAAAACGCTGAAACATGGGTCCCATTATTTCAAAGGATACCCCTTTTCTTGGGGTCGGCGATTTTCAGACCCTACAGGGGGGGGCGGGGGTGGGGGTCACATTCCTCAAAATTTGAAAATTTTAAATGATAACGACCCAGACCCCTGCTTTGTGACATATCGTAAAAAAGATCGTTACAAGTCGAACATTTTGGTGCAAACCGCGGTTCGATATCTTTTTTCGTTCTCGATTAATCGAAGGTCAAAGTTTCATATCGACCAAATGTATGATATGAACGATATGAAACTTTGACCTTCGATTAATCGAGAACGAAAAAAGATATCGAACCGCGGTTTGCACCAAAATGTTCGGCTTGTAACGATCTTTTTTACGATATATCACAAGCAGGGTCTGGGTCGTTATCTTTTAAAAATTTTAAAATTTTGAGGAATGTGACCCCCCCCCCCCGCCCCCCTGTAGGGTCTGAAAATCGCCGCCCCCAAGAAAAGGGGTATCCTTTGAAATAATGGGACCCATGTTTCAGCGTTTTTTGAAAATTGAAGTCCTTTCTTTTTTACAGCCTCTTCAAATTTTCAAATTTTCAAAAAATTTGGGGGCCCAAAACCCCCTTAAAAAAATTTTTTTTGGAAAAAGCGTGGTTCTATTTGAAAAGACCTTGCTCTGTAGAGCAATTTAGACCCAAATTTTTTTCAATTTGGACTATTCAAAGGGGAGTTACGGATTTTTGAAGATGGGTCCATATCGAATTTTGACCTTCGATATATCGAAAACAAAAAACGATATCGACTTCCGGTTTGCACCAAAAGTCTTAAAATTTTTATTTCCTTTCCAAATTTTAAAAAAAAATTTGGGGGGCCCCATTTGAAGTATGGGATTTAGGGTCGGGGGGCCCCCCCGGGGGGCCCCCCGGGGGGGCCCACAAAATCGGCGCCCCCCAAAAAAAGATGTCCCCCTCAAAAATATTTAGACGTGTTTCGGCTTTTTTATGAAATTCGAAGCCGTTCGCGAGAAATTCGAGATGGTACATATTTTAATCAACACCCTGTATAGTGTATTGCACATGATTATCGATGAAACCACTTTCAAGATAAGGTTTTGTTGCGGGCGCCTTCAATTCATCGTATAGGCAATTTCAACTCCCCCGAGTACGAACAGTTAACTGCCTTCCCTTTGTAAACGGAAGAGTGGCGTACCTACACCTATATTATGTTCACGATAAGAAGGCGGGTGAGAATTCAGGTAGTATAATGCACTATTTAGCAACAGTGCGGCTATGCTAGCTACTCCAACACTCCAACCCTTCGCAGTGGCCGTTGTTCTCCCGACCTCTCTCTTGGCACTGAGGATTTCCAAGAACTGACAGACTCTAAAATTTACGTATTATTGACCATTCGCAAATTTTACTGGACTTGTGTAAATTTTAGACTCTATCAGTTCTTGGAAATCCTCCGTGTCAACCCTTTTCCAGGTGCGCGGGGCAAGTGCAAAAATCTCCTTTTTCGAGTGCAGATACAACCCCCAAGAACCTAAGATTCTAAAAAAACCGGGAAGCAAGCGGGAGGTGCTAACGCAGCGCGGAGCGCGCGTAATCGCCCGAAAGGCGTTTTCCCCTAAAATTCCTAAAAAACTAATTTGGCCCACAACAGCGATAAACCTGCAAGAAGATTTAATCATTGTTTTCTTGTTTTTTCCCGAAAGTGAGCGGGTCAGGGATTCAGGATATAAGTATAATCGATGGTCAAAATTTCAAGGTGATAACATTTTTTTCCAACTAAAAACTCATATTGGCTGGTTCGGTCGAATTTTGGGGACCACTTAATCAGGGATTGAACGCGATACCTGAATGAGGATCTCGTCGCACAGCACCGCCCGGCCAAGTGCGACCTCTTTCGCATTTGCAGAAAGTGACCGTCGCCCAAATTACATAGAGCCCTGCGAAGGGCTGGAGCAGCCGGCATAGCCGCACTGTTGCTAAATAGTGCATTACTACCTGAATTCTCACCCGCCTTCTTATCGTGAACAGAGTATATGAACCAACCTGGTCCTTAGAGGGTTAATCCTTTCAGGGATAGTGGGACTGTGTGGAACGCATGTTGTCCCCACTTCATTTAACATGGGATTCAGTGGGATTTAAATGGACATTTTCAAAATGTTGAGCGACCCATCAAAGCTCTTAGAAAATTATCTTATTTTGAACGGTTTAATAAAATCTCAAAAAAACTCAAATCCCGAAATGCGCGCAGGAAAGGGTTGAAACGCGTCGTATCGAATGTAAGAGACCTAACGGGCCCGTAGCTAGCTCGAAGGTACCGCCGAGGGGGTTGCATGAACTTCAAAGAAGGGCATCCATCGGTATGAGATAGCATTTTCAATACGAGGGCTCTAGTGCAGTCTTCCTGTGCGGAGTTATACATATGGAAATGTTGCTTCTCTAACTTGATTTTATGGAATTCCAGTGAAAATGTGTCCTTCAATCAGGGGTGCGTCGAGACATTTAATTAACGAGAGCTGCATCGGAAACTCCGACTGGGGGATCTGAGGCAGTGGCGTAAGCAGGATTTTTCTTGGGAGGGGCTCGCACTGATAATAAGCGTTTGAATGAAAATGATTCCCTCTTCCCCGCCACCCCCAAAAATCGGAGGTCTAGGGAGGATTTAGCCCCTTTACCCCCCCCCCCCCCCGAGCGCCAGCCCATCGCTTGACCGTGAAGTAGAATCTTTAGATACTATCGACGAATTAAAGATTATCGCGAGATTTTCACGAGCTAAGTTTCGCCTTCAAGGTTCCGGATCGGCCACAATTCATACTCACACCTCGCCTCGCTAGTGCGGGTGAGGTGGGAGAGCCATTCTGCCGTGCTAAGGAAGAACGCCGTAAAGGCCAAAAATAAAAAAAATTGAGTTAGACACGGAAATCTACTATTTTTGACATGCACTTTCAAGTGGTGAAATCAGAATTCACTTATCTCCATTATTTTTCTGAGATATAGAGGGCTCTCTGCCGTAAGTACGCTAAAAACAGTACCTTTACTCAGGAAAAACGCCGTAAGCGCCAGGTACACGGGCAGAATGCAGTATCTCCAGCCGAGCTGAGTGGAGATGCGGCGTGCTACCTGTGTATCGGGCGCTTCCTCGGCGACCCTTTACACAACAATGCATGCCCCGCCAGACGGGGAAAAAGCCGTATGTCCATCGTGTATGCGACCTTCCTTCGATCTTTTGTTGTTTGGAGCAAAAAAATTTGACTGGGCACCCTTTTACAACGATCAAAATCAAGTGAAGATACATATAATCGATTTATGCACAAAAACGTGCCTATATCGAAACCGGTTGGGAGGGCCATGCATTTAACTTTGAACGCGTTTTACTCGATTTCATGTGCAGTGGAGATACGGCGTTCTTCCTTAGCACGGCAGCATTGCAGATCAGTCCCACACTCACACGCATAACTGCGGCAGTGGTCGCTAATAGTCTCTTGATGAAAATATTGTGCAGGGTGTACCAGACCATCGAGAAAGGGTATTTATCTCGAAAATTGCTGAACCAAAGGATTTAAAACAAAACAGACGGATAGGGAATTGACCCAAAATTTTTCATTTTTGATATTTTCAAAAACCCACGACAGTCCATAGGGGGGTGTTTGGGATTCAAGCAAATTGTTCAAGTTTCAAGGCGAAGCTTAACTCGTGAAAACCTCGCGACAGTCTTTAATTTGCCGATAGTACATAAACTATTTATCTCAGACACAGACTTTTTAACTCAGTCTAGCTCCAATCTAACATACGCGGCCAACAGAGAGCGCGGCGCCTTTTACATTGTAAGTATTATATTTATACATTGTACGTGCAATGAAACGAGAGTAAGAACACGTGTACCTACGTAATAAGTAGGTACCGTTAGAGACAATTTTGCCCACCTAAAATGTCTGTTTGAGGAAACCATTTCTTGATGATGACGTTCGAAGGGATGTTGGGCAATGAGTCGTCCTCGTACTTCCACAAAACCCTCTGCGGGAGTTGAGCAAAAGCATCCAAGAAGAGTCGCTTCCTTTCGTCGGACATGAGTCTGCTTTCGAAATTAGATCCAAGGCTGAAATAGATGACTCCGTCTTTGGCAGTTGACACGAACGTCTTCAGATCCTACCGAAAATGCATAAAAAGATTGTACAATTGTAGAGAACGTACTACTAGAGATGCAGGCAACTATTTGTGACGCGACGGCGGCCCAGCCCAGCCGTAGCCAGGATACATTGTCTTTCTCTCTCTCTTTACCTATTTAAACTTATGTGTTCGAAAAGGATAGATGTAGCTGGGCTGTCATCTGACTTCAGCCCCTGTTTCTGTCCTTTTCCTACGCATACGTTCAAACGTGCTAAGAGAGAAAGAGAAAAACAATATCCTGGCTGCGGCTACGCGACGGTCTATAGATATATCGAAACCTGACGGCAAAAAATTAAAGGTTATGGTAAGGTATATATCACACGCGCTGTCGATCACCCCCCCCCCCAACCGTGTTTCTAAGGGTGTAAATCTTACATTGTCATTATTGATCGAAATCTATTATTATTTCTAAAGATTCCTTCGGGGATTATTAGAGATTCTCGAGATGCATCGCCCCTTATCGCATAAACTAGCGGATCCAAGAAATTGTCCTTCTCTCTCTTTTCCCCATTAGAACGCATGTGTTCGAAAAGGATAGAAGAGGGGGCGAAAATCACGTGACTGCCCCTAATCTGTCCTTTTCCAACACACACATTCTAATGAGAGAAGAGAGAGAAGGAGAAATCCCTGAATCCGCCATCAACGATCGCATGATTAAAATTGATCAGTTTCATCGACGTTTACCTCTTTCATCTTTTAAACGCCATGGGAACTCCGCACTGAGGTCTGAGATCGAAGGGGGAAAAAAAAAAAAAAAAAAAAAAAAAAAAAAAGAGCCGATTTCAATGAAAAAAAGTAATTGAAAATATTATTTGTCCACCTTTCAGGCTTGATTTTAATTTTTCCACTGACGTTTACAGGTTTGAATTTGGTACCTGTTAAAAGTGTTTTCTGAGCTTAAAATTTATCATGAAAGTTTGCCAATGATAAATTGATTTAAAAAAAAAAAAAAAAATAATAAAAAAAAAAAGTTACTTCCTTGTGTTTTAGGCCACTTTTTGACAATCTCAGACTACAAAGTGCTTCGGTGACAATGTAAGGTAAACAAATGTGCAAATCGCATCCATAATGAAGGTGGCGCCTTTAGGGCGTAGAGCCCAATACTCGTTAGCCAATCAGAGGCTGTCTAATTAAGGCATTGTCTTAATTTCTTTGAGCGAGGTATTGCCAATATAGGAGAGGCTGATACGTGTTAAAAGTCCTATCCCAAATGAGACAGCACAGACGATCTGATTCTGATTGGTTTTGTCTCATTCTTTTTAACTTACATCAAAAAGTTACGCTTAGTTCACTGAAAATTGGTTTTAAATTATAGTGTATGTGTTTTAAAGTGGATATCTGGACACAGAACTCTACAGCAACTATCCAGGTGAAAAAATTTTGCTCGTTTCTGTCATGCGTCAGATTCTTTACCTTGCAAATCTGTCTAGAAGCAACAAATCAGTATAGGTATCGAATTCTGTGTCCAGATAGCCACTGCTCTCAAAGACTTGCACTTTCGTTTAAAACCAATATACATGAAGCAGATTTGTCACGGCTTTCTTTTAAAGGTTAAAAAAAGAGGCAAACAAAGCGAGCCCGTGTAAAATGTCCATAAGAGGTTTCCATCATGGCTGCCTCCTTGCAGTGGTGGCTCGTGCTATTTGGCAACAATGTCAACGCTCCATTGAATCCATGCTCAAAAATCGATTGCTGGTGAAGCGCTGCTTCACTATCGAATCGATTGTTTTACATAGAACCATATGAAGGTAAAACATGGTTGCCAAATTGCACGAGCCGCCACTGCCTCCTTGAAGTTTCAAATTCACGTCCCGTAAATCCTCTCCAATGCTATAGCTCCTTGATTTCTTTGCATATAGGATCTCAGTTCGGAAAGGGGGTTCACTGTTCATAGTATAAATGTCCAGCGTAAAATATGTCCAAGAAAAACGTCCATTTAAAAAATGTCCACTAAAAAATTGCCCAACGCACAATTGGTCCAGAAAGGTCCATAAAAAAGAATCCCAAATCGTAGATTTTGTCCATGAATCTGAAAACCTAAAGGGTGTATAATTTCACATATTTCTCCGTTCAACATTTTTAAACTTTGTGGCGGTACAAAATCGAAATAACTTCTTTCTTGTTGTTTTTTATATGTTGTGGCCTAAAGGAGGAGTGTCAATAAGGCCGGTTTTTGGCCCCAAAAATGGTCAAAATTTAGATTGGTCTAAAAGTTCGAGTAAGTGGCTCTCCTAACTCACAAAGGCTTGTATTTTTAGGTTTGAGCGGTGTTTGCGGATTATTCAACGTTTAGGGCTTATTTTGCTACCTCAAAGTGGGTCAGTTTTGCGTTTTTCAGGGAAAAACCCTATTTTTCGTTAAATGATGAATATTTAGATGTGAGCCGGACATAGTTCGGTGTCTCCTTTAGATATGTTATTAGGCTACAAAAAACGAGTAAAATACTTAAAATAGTCACCGAACTATGTCCGGCTCGTACTTAAATATTAACTTTTCTGTTTTCGGGAAAATGCAAAACTTGAACGAAATCTATAATTCTACGCGCAAAAATGGTAATAATGCAACTCGGCAACCTATCAACATACGTGATACAATCGATGTTTGGGTAAGGCAGGTTGCATTACTGTAGAATCGATTGTTCAACAGGGGTTTTGATTGAGAATATCCATTGTTGCCACATTGCACAAACCGCTAATGACGCAAAATAAAACGCTCATTGTATAGAGATACATGTTATGTTGGTGAACTCGCACACATATTTCACTGCATTGTGACCTTGTAAGTTTGATGGTCGGGATTCGCTAAGCACTTAACATTAGATAATTGTTGTCGAAAGTTATTTTCAATTTATCGGTTTCTTTCCTTGAAAATTCCATTTTTGATTTATGCGTCAAATGTCCATTCAGCACAATGCATTTGGATTGAAGTTTTATTCTTTGCGGGTAATAAAGAGTGTACGTTTGAGAAAACAATTTCAAATAATTTTTGCGGGTGCAGAAAATATATACGATCATGCGATGTTGCCAGATTGAAGAAAATCTACACACTATTAATTTGACGTTATCTTAAGCGGTGACTCCAGTGGAAATCTGACTAATAACAATAAACGATGAGATGTCCCTACAAGGTTGTAGACACTAGTCTCGCCTCTATAGTCCAAGTCATGGACCAAAGCTATACGTATGCAGTATGGTCATCAGCTATATATTTGTCCCTATCAAAGGCCTTATAACATTCATTTTTAACCCCCTATTCTTAAGTTTTGCGCACTGTTTTTGACATATTCTGGTGCTTTGTCATAGCGAAAGCATAATTTGGGTTTTAGGCACATTCTTCAATTATAATGGGTCTGTTGCAAATTTTTGCTTTAGCGCTATAGAGAGATCAATCTCATGCAAAATCGCGTTAAAAATCCATTTGGGGGCAGCAGAAAGTCATAAAATGCAACAAACTCACCCGAGGCATTTAACTGAAATCCAAGATGGCGGTAAAATATCGAGCAACCTGTATGCAACCCATGAAAATCCAAGATGGCCACCCTCACTACATCGATCACAATCAATCACAACGCAAGCAAATAACTCATTACCTCCGATTGTGAGGTTGTTCAAGTTGCCATCATGCGAAGTTCACGGTGCGTGCACACAGGTTGCTCGATATTTTACCGCCATCTTGGGTTTCAGTTAAACGCCTCTTGTGAGTTTATACTGCATTTTATGACTTTCTGATACCAAAATCGACTTTTCACTTGATTTTACTTAAGATTAACACTCTATATTGATGTAGCAAAAGTTTGCAACAGACCTATTGTGCAACTGTTTGGGATATGAAGTTCAAAAATCCGCAATTATTGGCCTTGTTTCCACCTTTAATCAGTTGATTGAAGGTCATGTTATTTTTTGGAAGTTTATGACTTTCTAGTCACTTTTCTTAACTGCACTTACAAAATTTGGTCGAAATAGTATCATTTATTTAAAAAAAAAAAAAGTTTTTAAAAAAACTTTGATTAGCTCTAGCTCCTCAGGAATGCGTTTTTGGGAAAAAAGTTTATAGAGGTTTTTCGTCTTATTTTGACTTCTAAATGCACTACAATAGTTGAAAAAGCGATATGGGGTGGGGCCAAAGACCGGCCTTATTGACACTCCTCCTTTTGCACGTTTTTATTATTTTCATTATTTGTATTTGTTTGTCCTCCCCGTGTTTTTTTTTTTTTTTTTTTTTTTTTTTTTTTTTTTTTTTTTTTTTTTTTTTTTTTTTTTTTTGAAAAATGTTAGGTACTTAACGTGTCGAATTGCAAGGAATTTTGATTGGACATTATTTTAAGGGGCATTTATGTATGATGGACAAATCGTACACTGGACATTTATTTACTATGTACAAATTGTGAATTGGACATTTTATAGTGGACATTGTTGCAATGGACATTTCTTGTTGGACATTTTGTACGTTGGACATTTCAAATAGAACATTTCCACCTGTAACTAACCCGGAAAGGGCAGACTGTGCGGGGTAACGAAAAAGGGGGGCTGCGGCTGTGGAAGAGGGAGGAGAAGAAGAAAATGATGCGGAGACAATATACTGACCTTGGGCAGTGGTTTTGGTGGGGCAATATGAAGGCCCGCGACGGGTATCGAAGCGGGGACCCGCGGTTTCGGGTGTGTGATACTAAAATGCTCGTTGGCCAAAAACAGTGCAATCCTATTTTCAAGATCTTGAACGGTGGGATAGTAGAAGCCGAAGAACTCTTGGGATAACTCGTCGATCCTGGGCAGGTAGAGGTAAGGACGCGCTAGAAAGAAATAACGATACCAAAACCAATTGAGGAATCTCTCGCGAAAGGTCATCCGGTCAGTGAGGACGGAATACATGAAAGGGACGTAGGCGGGGTGATCAAAGTCACCTTTCATGTAAGAATGCGGCGAGAAGACAGCTGTGAAAGCAACTATTGGAGTGTTTTCGAAAACGTGGGCGTATTTCATGAAACACTCACCGGCTCCAACATCGATGAGGATCAGATCGAATTTATGGTTTCGATAATCTCGATAAAATCGCTTGTTTCCTTCTGAAAAAAGTAAGCGTCGACATGTTTCCTCGCCGAAGTAGAACATCATGTGGGCACTCGTGAGGCCTCCTTCGGAGTGTGGCATATGTTCCAGGGGTGAGTTGAATGCATCGATGCTGTATGCTCCTTCGAGAAGGATCGTCGTTATATTTTCATTCTTCTCTTTCTCTTCGTCTGGAGATAGAACAACTAGCTTGGGAAACAAACAAACAAACAAACAAACGAAATAATAAATCTGAGGATCAACGACGAGGTAAAGCGGTAGAGCCATAGAGAGGCTGATACATGTTATATTAAGTCCTATCCCAAAGTGAGGCAGCATGGGAAATATCATACTGCTTCGTTTACCTCATATTTTTTAACCTTCAATTAAACATTGTTATTAATTTAGTGGAAATTGGTTTTAAACGAAAAGAGTGGCTATCTGGACACAGAATTCCAATACAACTATCCACGTGAGAAAATGTAGCTTTGTTTCCGTCATGCATGTGACCATTTCTGAATCGCGCAAATCCTTCCAAAAGAAACAGTTACATCAATTTCCGTGTCCATATAGCCACTTTGAAACACTTGGCACTTTCATTTAAACCCATTTTCAAATAGATTTGTCAACACTTTTTTTTTTTTTTTTTTTTTTTTTTTTTTTTTTTTTTTTTTAAATTTAGGTAAAGGTTAAAAAAAGTGAGGCAAACAAACCGAGCCTGTATGAAAAATACCCATAAGAGATTTCCGTACCTACATGCTGCTTCAAACGCACGTCCCACAAATCTTATCTGGTATATAGCTTGTTCACTTGTTGATGAGAATAGATACAGTAATTATTATAATTTCTAACTATTAAAGCTAATTTTATTATATTTACTTCTTGATTTTTGGCCACTTTTTGAATTTGATATTTTTTGGGGGCGAATTTTGAGGAATTTTCCCAAGATGATTTATCGGAATTTTTTTAAAGTCCCCCCCCCCTTTAAGCTTTTGGAAGTCTGCCCAGAAAACGTTAAAATTACACTCCAGCTAGTAAGCCTTCATTAATTATAGCTATTTTGTTTTTGATTTGATGGGTCCTACAGAGAAGCTTTACAGAACTGATATTTTTGAGCAGCTTCTATAGCGGGGCCTCTAATTTAGAGTATCAGGGGCTTCGGGAGAGGAGGGCCTTCACGAATCATGACAGGGATACAGAGGGCGCAACGTACCCGAGTCTCTATCCCAGAATGAGGGCGAATGGCCCTCAGCGGCACTTCAATCCTGTGACTTTTTAATTGGCTTCGTCAGAGATAATCTTGGTGCGCCTTCATTTCACTGTTTATGCAAAAACGGTACTGTCATGTAGGAACAGTTATCTCTCAAGTTCTCCATTTATTTCCGGCGCTTTCCTTCGCAGGCGCTAAGTTGGGCCATTGAACGCCACAGAGGAGACGAAAATGAGTAACGGCCATGCCGCCATGGCCGCATGTGGATTCTCGAATTATTTGAATCCAAACCTATTTGAATGATACACAGGGTGTAACAAAACTCAATCACTCATTCATATTCAGTGCGTGCTTTACGGGTAAAAATAAGACATTTAATATTGGTGCGCCTTCATTTCACTGTTTATGCAAAAACGGTACTGTCATGTAGGAACAGTTATCTCTCAAGTTCTCCATTTATTTCCGGCGCTTTCCTTCGCAGGCGCTAAGTTGGGCCATTGAACGCCACAGAGGAGACGAAAATGAGTAACGGCCATGCCGCCATGGCCGCATGTGGATTCTCGAATTATTTGAATCCAAACCTATTTGAATGATACACAGGGTGTAACAAAACTCAATCACTCATTCATATTCAGTGCGTGCTTTACGGGTAAAAATAAGACATTTAATATTGGTGCGCCTTCATTTCACTGTTTATGCAAAAACGGTACTGTCATGTAGGAACAGTTATCTCTCAAGTTCTCCATTTATTTCCGGCGCTTTCCTTCGCAGGCGCTAAGTTGGGCCATTGAACGCCACAGAGGAGACGAAAATGAGTAACGGCCATGCCGCCATGGCCGCATGTGGATTCTCGAATTATTTGAATCCAAACCTATTTGAATGATACACAGGGTGTAACAAAACTCAATCACTCATTCATATTCAGTGCGTGCTTTACGGGTAAAAATAAGACATTTAATATTGGTGCGCCTTCATTTCACTGTTTATGCAAAAACGGTACTGTCATGTAGGAACAGTTATCTCTCAAGTTCTCCATTTATTTCCGGCGCTTTCCTTCGCAGGCGCTAAGTTGGGCCATTGAACGCCACAGAGGAGACGAAAATGAGTAACGGCCATGCCGCCATGGCCGCATGTGGATTCTCGAATTATTTGAATCCAAACCTATTTGAATGATACACAGGGTGTAACAAAACTCAATCACTCATTCATATTCAGTGCGTGCTTTACGGGTAAAAATAAGACATTTAATATTGGTGCGCCTTCATTTCACTGTTTATGCAAAAACGGTACTGTCATGTAGGAACAGTTATCTCTCAAGTTCTCCATTTATTTCCGGCGCTTTCCTTCGCAGGCGCTAAGTTGGGCCATTGAACGCCACAGAGGAGACGAAATGAGTAACGGCCATGCCGCCATGGCCGCATGTGGATTCTCGAATTATTTGAATCCAAACCTATTTGAATGATACACAGGGTGTAACAAAACTCAATCACTCATTCATATTCAGTGCGTGCTTTACGGGTAAAAATAAGACATTTAATATTGGTGCGCCTTCATTTCACTGTTTATGCAAAAACGGTACTGTCATGTAGGAACAGTTATCTCTCAAGTTCTCCATTTATTTCCGGCGCTTTCCTTCGCAGGCGCTAAGTTGGACCATTGAACGCCACAGAGGAGACGAAAATGAGTAACGGCCATGCCGCCATGGCCGCATGTGGATTCTCGAATTATTTGAATCCAAACCTATTTGAATGATACACAGGGTGTAACAAAACTCAATCACTCATTCATATTCAGTGCGTGCTTTACGGGTAAAAATAAGACATTTAATATTGGTGCGCCTTCATTTCACTGTTTATGCAAAAACGGTACTGTCATGTAGGAACAGTTATCTCTCAAGTTCTCCATTTATTTCCGGCGCTTTCCTTCGCAGGCGCTAAGTTGGGCCATTGAACGCCACAGAGGAGACGAAAATGAGTAACGGCCATGCCGCCATGGCCGCATGTGGACTCTCGAATTATTTGAATCCAAACCTATCTGAATGATACACAGGGTGTAACAAAACTCAATCACTCATTCATATTCAGTGCGTGCTTTACGGGTAAAAATAAGACATTTAATATTGGTGCGCTTTCATTTCACTGTTTATGCAAAAACGGTACCGTCATGTAGGAACAGTTATCTCTCAAGTTCTTCATTTATTTCCGGCGCTTCCCTTCGCAGGCGCTAATAAGTGGAATAATTTTCTTCCTTTTTCTTGAGGACGCCAAAGAAACTATTCTGCCAAAAAAAAGGGGTCCCATCCCTGCCAGAGACTTGTATAGAGAAGGTCAAATTTTGTTTTGTTTTGTTTGTTTCGATTCTTTAAAAGCCTGTCTCGGCGGGGGGGGGGGGGGTATCCCTCAGACTCGCACACTGGCGGTAGATATCCTTCTCAATTTTCGAAGACCTGTGCAGCGCCACTGTAGAAATTTTTCAAGGGGATTTTTGTTTTTAGCGCAGTTATTGAGGAAAACCCATTCGTTCGGATGAGTTTATGTAGAGGGTAACTTTACCTTATGTCCTCTGGCTGCCAGTGCTTTGGTTAAGACATTTACATGCATAGAGTGGCTGTGAGATATGACCGGAGTCAGAGCCAAAATATTGGCTGCATTGGCGCCACCATAACTGAAAACGATAAGAAATAGTAGAGAGGCGTAAAAGAGTAAACACGGCCGCGGCATCTGAAACAAAAAGTAGACAAAACTGTTCACTGTTGCCGGGGCAATTTTTAAACATCGTCACATCTTATAAGAAAAATCGCCACTTTTTTTTCCGAATTACACTGTCTTTTATGGAGGATATTTGGGGGGGGGGATAAAAATCGCCAGATCTGACGATTTCTGACGATTTTAGGCCTTCTGCTTGCCCACACCATTGCTGCCAGATAAATTTAGTGGTGACACGTGCGATTTGGCAACCATGCATTTTTTCCATTTAAACTTGGGTTAAAGAATCGATTCTTGAGGAGGTTAGCAGCCTCCGGGAGAATCGATCGTTTTGCATTAGTTAAATAGGAGGAGGGCGCTGTTGCCAAATTTCTCGATTGGCCAGATTTGACAAAAGGATGAACACTTTACTTTAAGTGATTATGGGAAATTTGTATATTTTCTGCCACAGTTGGCAGCAATGCAACTGTTATAGTGAATGAAATGATAAAGATGCACGTGATATTTATCCTCGTTCAGCGGGCGGTGACCGGCGGCGATGCGGCGTGGATTTTATCGTCGTGCTCTTTCGTTGTCCGTATTCAAGCACATGTGTTAGAAAAGGACGAAGAGAGGGAGGAAAAGCTGTATCAAGAGTGGCTTCATTCTTTGTATGTATCTGTCATTTTCCAACACGTTAAAGAGAGAGAGGGAGAGAGGGAGAGAGGGAGAGAGGGAGAGAGGGAGAGTGGGGAGAGGGAGAGAGGGAGAGTGGGGAGAGGGAGAGAGACAGAGATAGAGAGAGAGAGAGAGAGAGAGAGAGAGAAAGAGAGAGAGAGAGAGAGAGAGAGAGAGAGAGAGAGAAAGAGAGAGAGAGAGAGAGAGAGTATAACGACTTCCCGGCCATATAACTATATATGGCTGTTGCAAAGCCTTGCTTAGGATTTAAGTGTCGGCTTTTAAGTAAACTATTGTGCTGTATTGGTTTCATATTATTCCTGGTTATCGTCAAAAAATGAGATAAAATTAGAGGACGCATAGGCGTAAGTCGAATCCAACGTTTCAAAATTTCCAAACTAATTTTTATTTTTTCAAGTGCGATCAACCATTCAATTACTTCAATTAATATTTTTCTGTGATTCCATGACTCAAGAAGAACAGAGGAATGAATATTCAAAGATTATTCTTACATGCAGTGTCCTTCGAAAAATTTAAAACTTAAACGATGGTCATGAAACGTTGGATTCGACTTACGCCTATGCGTCAGATGGACGACGATTTGGCAACCATGTTTTTTCCCCTATTTGAACGGTGTCCGGACATTTCCCCCCCGCAATTTCCCCCCCGGACACTTCCCCCCGGACACTTCCCCCCGGTCATTTCCCCGCGGGGACATTTCCCCCCCGTCAACTTCCCCCCCGGACACTTCCCCCCCAAGGACATTCCCCCCCCCCCCCCCCCCGAGGACATTTCCCCCCGGTCATTCCCCCCCCCCCCCCCCAGTTATTTCCCCCCGAGGTTATTTATAGCTAATCAAATAATCAATCAACTTTTCCCTCACAATTTTCACTGGTTTGAAGGGCGTGTTTAAAAAGTTGCATTATTTGTTTTTGTTTTTGTTTTATTTCTTGTTTTGTTTTTAAAGATTTTTTTCATTGTTAATGTTTCATCAAAATCTTTCAAGAAGAGGGTGTAATCTACTAAACTAAAATAATCTTTTGGAGATCGACAGAGTCTGAAAGAGAAAACCAAATATTGCATTCAACTCAAATAATTATTTTATAAAATAATTTTAATAGTAATAATTTTTAAAAGTAATTAATTAACAATAAAACTAGGGGGAACAGACGGGGGGAAATATCCGGGGGGGGGGTGAAATGTCCTTTAAATTCTGATGTTGCTTTCAACAAGTTTTCAAGTGATTTCAGGATATAATATGTTTTTATTCTTTGAGTTGAATGCAATATTTGGTTTTCTCTTTCAGACTCTGTCGATTTCCAAAAATTTTTTTTAGTTTAGTAGATTACACCCCCTTCTTGAAAGATTTTGATGAAACATTAACAATGAAAAAAATCTTTAAAACAAAACAAAAGATAAAACAAAAACAAAAACAAATAATGCAACTTTTTAAACACGCCCTTCAAACCTGTGTAAATTGTGAGGGAAAAGTTGATTGATTATTTGATTAGCTATAAATAACCTGGGAGGGAAGTAACTGGGGGGAAATGACCGGGGGGGAAGTGTCCGGGGGGTAAGTGTCCTCGGGGGGAAATGTCCTCGGAGGGGAAGTGTCCGGGGGGGAAATTGACGGGGGGGGGGGGGAAATGTCCTCGAGGGGAAATGACCGGGGGGAAGTGTCCGGGGGGGAAATTGCGGGGGGGAAATGTCCGTAAACCCATTTGAACCCATACACAAAAGTATCGATTTCTCAGAGATTCAGTGAAATCTTTGAAGATCGAGTATTTCACGTAGGGAAACTTGGCATGAAAATTCGTATTTTGCAACTTCCAGGGAGGGATAACAACCCCCCAAAGGCGTATCCATGGGGGCAGGAGGGGTCGCCGCCCCCCGATTCCTGTAAAAACGCCAAAATAAAATGAGATAAGAATAGACGGTAAAATGCCTGAAAGTGTCGACAAATTGGAAAAAATTGAAATGTTGCCCCATCCTTCCCCCGGAATTGTCTCTGGTCATACCCTAGACAGATTTCCCCCTCCTCTACGTTGGCGCCTTGAATTGGGGGACAAGAGCAAAACAAGGCCAAATGCGGCCGTTTCCGAGAGAAGAGCGGATAAAACAGCGAATGTACCTACTCTTTATGAGAAATGAGCAATGTGTGTTAGTATAGAGACTATTGTTTGAAGGGCGCATTTTATGTTTTATGGGCCCTTTTCCAGGAAATGGCCTCAAATCTATTAATCCATTTGAACAAGTCAATGTATCCATTAGGTAATTTCTAAACCTCTATTGTAAACAATAATTTAAAAACACATTAGCTTATTAGAAATTAAGGGGAATTGAAAGCTGGTTTTAATATCCACTTGAGAGAGTGAATTCCTAATTCCCAGGGAAGAAATTTACAGGACTTTAACAGTGGGCCCCCCCCCCCCCCCACGTTAAAGAGAGAGAACGTGTGAAAAAGTAAAGGATATTAAAATGAAAGAAAAGAAAAGGAAGAAAAAGGAAGACAAATAAATAAATAAAAGGAGATGGGGCAAAAGAGGAAAGGGAAAGGAAAACATACTGAATTTAATTGACTAAGTAAATAATAATTATTAGTGGAGCTCGGAAGTTAGCCCTCTGTTTTTTCTTACAACATCAGAGTAGAAGATTCTAAACGAATGTATATTTTTTACATTGTTCCAAGTGGAAACAAGGAGATAATTTGGTAATTTTTGTCAGCGATTTTGAGTAAAATTTCATTCAGAATATAGCGTGAAACGCTTAATAAACCTCACATTTTTTAACATTTTTCCGGGGGTGGACTCCCGGACCCCCTACAGAGGATCTCACATATTGCGCCCCACCCCCAAATTCTAAAGTCTAGAGACGGCACTGGAATTTAAAATACCACTAAAGCCTACCATGTAGTTTGGTGCTCAGCGATTTGCTTCAGTTTTTCTGCGATGAAACACAGGTAGCACTCACTTTGAAGTATTTTGCGCGTGCCTCTATCTCCGCCCGTGAGAATTATTATACTGACAGTGAGTGAGCTGTGAGTGAATGACGATCGTAATTCATAATTCTATCAATGCCGCAAGCGCAGCCGAGCCGATCGCGGTCGGCGCGGTCGCATCTCTGCGATTGCAGTTCCACGATTAGAGACTAGAGACAATAATAGGAGCAGATCGGCCGCGCCCAAGGTCCATACTTGTTTAACGCTGCGTTACCACAGTTACGCACTTCTCGCGCCTTTTCATCGCCGCGTATCCATTATCCAAGTTAGTAATTAATAGATTATTAGTCTCGCAGTCTCACTCCACGTGATGGAGCGTTGTCATTTGTTGACTCATGAAAAGGTTCAAATCAACGAGGTACTTACAAGCAGAGCCATTAGTCCTGCGTCGACGATTTGACGCAACCCGCACTACACGTAGCTCGAACCTTTATCGGTCTTGAGAGAACAAAAGAAAAGAAAGATAAGAGAGCATTAACTGTACATGTAATGCGGGTTGCGTCGAATCGTCGACGCAGAGGACTTATGGCTCTGCTTGTACATAGCAATGGAGAGGGAGAGGCTGATAGTAAAGTAATAGCATAAGGTTATAAATTGAGAGGGTATGTTCATCTGACTTAGGGCCACAAATTCGGTGACGCGCAGTTCAACCAGAGACAATATACATATAATAGAGACCACACACCATATCTGTAGTCCTTCGTACACGCTCAAATTAGAATCGTCAAATTGGCATCCAAAGACTTCTAATACTATCTAGACTGGGCATACGGCCGATTTTAGGGCGGGGAAAGTGAAGTGGAAGAGTGGGACAAAAACCGCATGTTGCTCCTGGCTACGCCGCAACCACGATTACAGTATGTGCTTAGATTTTCAGAAATACATTGAAGTAAATAGGAAAATGAATTTTTTTAAAAATTAATTAAAAATACTAAAAAAAATATGTTTCCATAAAACTTGGTACCATTCGAAAGCTCATGATATGCAGATTCCGGTTCGGGCCAGTTTTATGTATGATTTTTGAACGAGAAACATTCTACAGGGGCTTAAAGTTGGGTACCGATTTTCTACAGGGTGTTTCATAAAATTGTTTGCTTTGCACTTTTTTTGAATGGTTACAGCTCAAAAAAATAAAATGTATGCGATAAATTATTGAGATACACAATAATTATAATTTAATCATAACATAGATACCGTAAAATTGAGTGTATACAGCTATGTAGGTTGTCTCAGCGGGGTACCGAAACGGTGGAACACCCCGTAGAATCGAGGAAAATTGACCTAACTTTGAGCCTCTGTAGAATGTTTACGATTGAAAAAACGGTATAAAAACCGGCCCGAACCGAAATCTGCATATCACGAGCTTTCAATAAACGGTACCAAGTTTGATGGAAAAATATTTTTTTTGATATTTTTAATTAATTTTTCATAAAAGTCATTTTCCCATTTAAGTCAATGTATTTCCGAAAATCTTAGCACATACTGTAATCGTGGTTGCCTACCGATTGGCTTCAATGGGCAGGCGTTATGTCCAGTCTAGATAGTATTAGAAGTCTTTGAAATCGAAGGCAGATAGAGGCGATGACCGAATCGGAGGAATGCATGGAAACGGAACACTTATACTTCTTGGGAGCATCCGAGTTGGCCCAAAAAGTCCGAGTTGGCCCAAATTGCCGAATCCGAGTTGGCCCACGGCTTAACCCTTAACTGCGCCATGGCACCCCTGAGGCACAAAATATATTTCCTCCATTTTGAACTCTTAAAGTTAAAATATCATTTTTTTCCACGTCGTCATCCCTCCGGCACAAATCGAGGAAAAATTTTGATTTTTCACCGAAGTCTGATAAAGCAAGTCCCACATTGGGAGCC